>CBVK0102194012.1:0-11693 GCA_900067695.1 Picea abies | reverse complement strand
TAGAAGACATATGGCCAAAAATAAATTATTTATATGATCTTTCGGGGATCCGTCTTTGTCTGGATCAAATTTAGGTAAGACTCTATCAAATTTCCTTGGCATTTCATGAAATTTGCCAGCCAGATTTAGAGCTTCTTGGAATCTCCATCATGGTATGACCTCTCCAAGTGTTTGAAATAAATACCAATACTACAAAAATATGTTTAATATTTCCATAAGAATTAGTCTACAACAAACAAAGCATTCTTACAGTCCATACAAACAACATACATCTTCATTTGAAGTAGTTCAAATTTTCTATCAGTTTCTACAAATGATTTTTCCTAAAAATATTGGCCTAAGGGCTTCTCAATATTCATTAACATTGTATAAGATCTTGAAATATTTATTGGGCTTATATAATTCTTGAAAATCCAAAAGTCTAAAAGTCCTTATTTTGAGAGTCTCTAGTCTCTTTTATACAAATAATAGTAACTCCTATTTTCCTTTTCGCCTTTTTCTTGAAGATGCAGTTACAAACTATTCACATTCCCTTCTCTCATGACAAGTGGCACAAAAGGACAAAACTTGAGGTGGTTAGGAAAAAGACGAAATGAAAAACAATGGTTTTTCCTTTTCCTATGGTATTTTACTCTGGAGATAAGTTGTCCAAACTTCCAACTGGTTATAAAGGGACTCAATCCTCTTGTAATATAGTTTCTCCAACATTGATTTGATCATGGCCACGCTATCATCCAAGGAACTCATATCCTTATCCAATTTTTTTATGTAATCCTGTATCATAGTATGGAGCTTCGTTGGTTGTATAAAATGATGATCAATAACATCGGTTGAGACGAAATTTGGTGTTTCAACTATTTGTCTCCTTCTACTTGTACTTTCCTAAACTGCATTCACTAATTCCCCAATGACTAAATTCTTCCCAAGTTCATCTAACATTGGGAGCCAACCATGCCTTATCAACTCTTGAGAAACTTTGTGAGTTCTATAGAAAATCGTATTGATTTGGTCACTTATTTGTCTTCTTGTTTCCCTACCTGCTGGATATGATCTAACACATATAGATATGTCTTCCTTGTTGATTTCGAGGGTCTGTATAATTCTGGAGGCGCATCAACATTTTATGTTATCCAAGTATCAATGTGTGCTATACCTTCCCGGATAGTGTTGTATTGTGTCAACTGCATATGTATCCTATTGTTTTGTTCAATAATTTTTACAACTACATTTTGGAAGAGATGTAGGTTGGAGTACATATCGATGATTGTACCTTCCAGCTCATTTCTCACTTTTCCCGCATTGGCTTTAAAACTGAGAAGACTTCTCTCATCTATCCTTACTTGCTCGAGCTTCTCGTATAACTCTTTGATCTTCATTTCCTTCTCCTCATTCTGTTGGAACAAGCTTTGTATATTATCTACAATTGCATCCATGAATGAAAATCCTATCCTAGCTTGTGCCACAAGGTTTTCCCTGACATCTTCCATAACATGCACCTGGGTTACTACTGATATAGTATATCCCTTTGTCGTTGGAATTGTTTTAACCCTTTCTTGTATGATCCAACCAGTTTTTCTATCATATGTGAAACTGTGGATGTCCACTATTTCAATCAACTAAAAAGGTTCCCAAGCCTCGAGACCTAACACACTACTTGTTGTTTCTGTTTCTGCATCTGTAGTGGATGTTCCAGGGAAATCCAAGTCCATTGGGTGCTTGTCTTCTTCTCTATCCTATGCATCCTTCTTCTCCCTTTATTCTTTGATAGCTTTATCTACTGCTTCCTTTTTTGCCAATTCTGTCACTATTCTTTTGGATAGTGGATTTTTCTTCGGCTTCCACTTTTTCTCTTGCTTCACTTTCTTTATAGCCCTTTCTTTGTTAGCTTCCAACTTTTTCTTCATTATTTTTCTTCTTCAACACTTTCTATTTGTCCCTCCTATTTTTTTTCAGTTGGTGCTTCTTCTTCTTCTTATGTAGAACCTCAATGGGTCGAGACAGATATGGGGGGAGATCTCTCAGATTCCTCGCTTTCTACATCTTTCTTGGTCGCTTCTCTTGTAGCTTCTTCATCCGCAATCCTGCCTCTTGGTTGACCTCTACTATTAAAAACAACCTCATCATAGGTTCTGGAATTTTGATGTACTCCTTCTTCTTCCCAGAACTCAGTGGTTTATTTGTAAGGGAGTCTCATGTTATAAAGATTCTCTTTCAAAATGTTCTTGGGATTGTGTCTCCTGAATCTTTCCTCTCCAAAATGGTAGGAGAGCAAGATTTCTACTTATGTCTGGGCATGTTTGGTGTTTTCAAAGAAGTAGTTTCCAATGTAAAGAGGTAATGGAGGCCAAATGGATTTCTTCGATCTATATAACATTCCTCTGACCCCACGTATGATTTTCTAATATGCTACTTCCAGGATCACAAGTTTATCTAGGAAGAACCTAGGAAGTAAGTGAGGTAGTTTCATTACACCATATATCCTGATATATGTACCATGCTCCATTAGATACCAATCATCAATATTCCTTATAACTACTATGGCCTTGTCAGTCATACATGGTGGGGAGGTGCAAAAAATGAACTCATACAGTGGTGCAAGAAAGTGTTCATGTATCCTTTGATAATTTTTTCGATATTTGTTCTCCCAGAGTACTTTGCAGTAAATATGGATAGCAGCATTAGTGAGAAACCAACTCCATCCCATGTTCAAGTATTTGTGAGCTATGCACATTATTTATAAAATATATGAAGCCATATGGAAACTTGGGATGTTGCTCAATTATGCTCATGTAACAGTTGAAATTGCACTTTTAAGATTCTCGGACAATATGTCTGCCCAGTTGAATGAGGCACCTACATTTGCACATAAATAAATTAATGGTAGATATGGAAAACAAAATTGTGTTACGTCGAGATCCCCATATAACCTGCACAACATGGCTACCATATACTGGTATGTTCTTCTTAGATTGGTAGTGGGATATCGACCTTTGACCTGATATTTGAATTGCTTATCTGCTTTATACCAGGTGGGGAACAAATCCTTTGGAGTGAGCTCCAACTCGCTAAGAAGCTGACCATATAACTTTTTGTTTCTGACCTCTAGATGATAACATTTGGATAAATCATCAGGCCTAAATGAAGCTATTATCTCCTTCCTTGCTTTAAAGATATACATGTTATCTATGTCTACGTTATTCAAAATCCATGTGATAGCATCTACACAAGGGAATACTATTAGATGTGTTGCTACCTGGAAAATTCCTTATTTTCTGATGTTTTTAAATGCTTGGAGTTCACCTGGGTCTTCTGCTTCTCTAGAAAAATTTGATTTCTTGAACATATAATATACTTCCCCCCATTTCAAAGTCTCTCCATCTTTCTCCAAAATTCTTTTCGTATCGTCATATAAAGTCCTTACACTTTATGTATCTAATGTTTGTTGAGAGCTTCCAGATGGTCCAACTCTCATTGGCTTCATTGTTTCTTTCTTTCATGGTGACATGCCTGAACCTACATACAATGATAAATTTGTAGCACGTCATTAGAAATAATTCATAAAGAACTATTAAAAACATGTCGTTCTTTGTATATAGAAATCAATTACCTACTGAGATTGTCAAAGACTTGGGCAATTCTTTGAGAAAAATGAACAATTTAAAATACAAGTCGGAGAAGTTAATAGTAACTCCTCCGAGCAGTTCGGAGGAGTTAATAGTAACTTCTCCGAGAATTTCAAAGGATTTGTTAGTAACTCTAATAACTCCTCCAAGCAGTTCATAGGATTTAATATTAACTCCTCTGAGAAGCACTCCGAAGATTCTTTTTTAGTCTTGGAGGGTGTTTGGATGTTTTACAAATAACTCCTCTGATGTGCTTGGAGGAGTTATTAGTAACTCCTCTGAGTAGATCGGAGGAGTTAATAATAACTCTCCCAAGAATATCGAAGAAGTTAATAGTAAATTCTCTAATATGTTTCATAGAGTTACAAAAACAATTTATGGGACAAAATTTACGAATATGCAGCATGGTGGGGAACCAGTATATTAGTTGGAGGCATAGGTTGTGGGATTAGGGTCTATTTAGGTTGGGATTCTGCACCTTAGATGAAAAATGACAGGGGGTTTTGCAATAGTCGAACTTGAAGCTAGGGTTTTGGGGAATCATCAACAAAGGGAATTCACTTGTTTTAATTTGTAGCCATTGAAGGGGTCGGTTCATTGATGAGGGCGTAGATTTTGAAAAATGGTGAAGCGGTGGAGGGAAACAATCCAAGGGAATAGATGTGGATTAGTGTTGAAATTGTGCAAGATAAAAGATGGGAAAAATACCCTAACCCTAATTTTTAATCAAAGTGAAAAGAGGGGGGGAATGGACTTACTAGTTGATCATTGCAATGTGTAGAAGGTCACGATGGAAAATTCACTCTAACAGTGTTTATCCCAGCTCTCTGGTGTCATGTCAAGAGGAATTGATGTAGTGATAATAGCCCCAACCCCGTTTCACTTTTTATAACTTAAAATTAATTAAGTGGCATTAAATGCAGTAGGTGTGCTTGGAGGCTTTCTTAAAAACTCCTCTGAGTAGCTCGGAGGCTCTTAAAAGAAATTTGGTGAGCTTGCTTTGCTTTATCAGAGTGATTGGAAAGAATTCTTTCGAGCAGCTCGAAAGAGTTGAAGGGAACTCCTCCGAGTAGTTCGGAAGAGTTGAAGAGAAATCTTCCGAGAAAATCGAAAGAGTTGAAGGGAAATCCTTCGAGCAATTTGGAAGAGTTGAAGGGAACTCCTTTGAGCAGTTTAGAAGATTTGAAGGGAACTCCTCTGAGAAGCTCAGAAGAGTTGAAAGGAACTTTGCCAAAATTTTCTTAAAACTTCCACTTTCAATAATTTCTCAATTTTTTCAGGCGAATCACGAGTTACTAGGAGAAAATTTTGTTTGATCAAAGGGACTTATGAGAATTTTCTTTAGGTTTCAAAAATAAGGAGCCTTCATTTTAGGAAAGTATTCAAATAAGAGGTAAAATGGAGGGGTTGTAGTGCTAGTCACAACAACCCCCTACTAAAATTTGAGCTCTAACTCATAATCCACTACCGCTACGAGCCTACTGAATATTATTTATCTACCTTGACGGAGTTAGGGGTTTAGATATTTATTCATTATTTATCTTTGAGGAGGTTTTCCATGACCAATAATATCTTTGATCTTGTAGTTTCAGGTGTTCTTCATTATACCTTTGATTTATGATGCTTCTTTGATCCTTGTGTGATGAGATTGACAGGTTGTCTTTTGAACCTTTTGCATTAATTTGATTTAATGGACTTAAAGTTACTTGTTGATCCTATATGATTGCATTGTTTAATGGTATGTTTTATGACTTGAAGAGGATTTTCTTTTAAGGATTTGTTGTTTCCTTGTGCACAGACTTGCACTATCATCTCACTACATCATGGAGAAGTGAATGGTTTCCTTGAAGGAAGATAATAATGTTACTTTGTGTCTTGTATATATTGTCCTCATATTCATTTTCAACCTCTCATGCATTAATCAGATTCCTCAATTTAAAATCCATAACTAGAAACATAGAATATTTAATCTTTTCCAAGAGTTTGAGATATTAGTTTCGATTATATGTAAGAAAGAAAAAAAATTCTACATATATTTCATGACACTTGGTTTACAACAGTTGATTGTTCATAACAGGCCAAGATCATAGATGATTTATTCTAAGAAATTCCCTCTTTTAATTTCTTCATTTTGGAACAAGCCTATCTCTTTTTCATAGATTTGTCAGTAAAATGGCAAGGGGAAAGAATGTAGATTTTATAACCTATTAGAAGGTGTATTTTTCCTTGTATAACAAAGTCAAGTATTCATTTGGTTATAGTGACAAGGTTGCAGAGTCATTTCCTATGCAAGATACTTATGCTAAGAATCATGCCTAAACGTTAAATCAATCTTGTGCATGGACAACGAAGAACAATCATATGCATTTGGTCATATAGGAAAATAAACTTAAGATAAAATCCTCCAAGTGTTTGAAAGAGATGGAAAACCCAAATTTCCTATGCCTGAAACAACCTTTAAAACCATATATGTTGATCCTATCTTAAGCCTCAAGTATTTATAAATTGGAAGCCCCAAATGTATTCCCATTCGAATCCCAGATATCCAGGTATAAAGACATATCAACCCTTCTTTAACTTTGTCTCTCAAATTATATGAATTCTATATTTCAACACATTTCATAACTTTTCACGTCTGGATATGGGTTTAGCCTGAGTAAATCAATGGTGCAAGATGGTTTGATCTGGTAGCCTCATTTTCATCTGATGTTCTGGACGTCAACATGCTAGGTTGGATTCAAGTTCCAATTCTTCCTAGGTGTTACCTTATGTGTCCTTGATGTGTCGTATGTCGTTTCATCTAGAATTCAGAAGTATGGGTTTTGTTCATTTCGTGCCTTATTCTAAATCCCGTATATCGAATGTAGTAACTTTTGAATATCAAACCAGAGTTTTCTAGTTATCATCCTAACATAGGGCTTGTTATGTTTCTAAGTCTGATGTGGAATATGATCTAGAATATAACGTGTCATATTCACCATCTAGCCTCTTTGTCAACAATATTTGTGTGATACTTCCTTTGGGTGTCTGAATTGGAACTTCCGTGGAATACACGTGGCTTCCTAGTTGTTAGATCTCATGGAGCATTCCTAACATAGGGCTTGTTATGTTTCTAAGTCTGATGTGGAATATGATCTAGAATATAACGTGTCATATTCACCATCTAGCCTCTTTGTCAACAATATTTGTGTGATACTTCCTTTGGGTGTCTGAATTGGAACTTCCGTGGAATACACGTGGCTTCCTAGTTGTTAGATCTCATGGAGCATTTGAATCCGACCTTTATTTTAACTAGTAGCCTCATCCAAATCCTAGGTTTTGGATCCATGCCTTTATAAGATATAATCAAGACTTGTCACTTGTCCAATTTATTTTCTTCCTCCAATGACCACGAGTTGGAAAAGTCATTATCACCTTGAGTGGCATCTGACATGGCATGTTATGTTTCATCTCGCATGGCTTATGACATGTCATCTAGGTTTCCAATTATCCTGTATGATTCTATGTGAATCCCTCCTTGTCATATTGACCCGTCCGATCTAATATGGCATCCACACATTCAAACTTTATTTATCCATACATTTTTAGAAGTCTCAAATTTTAGATGTGGAATCTTGATCCGTAGTTGAAACCTGGACCCGGAAGTGGAACCTTGACCTAGATTCAGAACTTAGTCTCATTTTTCCTTATCTCATCTGGATTTGATTTTGTATATATGGGCTTGCACATTTTCATTTATTTTATTTTATCCCATGTTTGTATTTTGTTTTAATTTTTATTTTATTTTTTTATTTCTTTCATTATTTTTATTTTTACATTTTATTTTATTTATTTATTTTGTGTTTATTTTTTATTTTTATTTTCATTTTATCCATGTTTTGAATTTTTTGCTTCTTGAATCCCATGTATATTTTGTTTTGATTACTTTATTCCATGAGGGATATACCATATTGAGAACTTTCTCATTCGAGACTTTATGATCAGACTTCCCCTTCAAGAAATTTCCTCATCGGGACTTTATCATCAAACATGCTCCATGAGGTGTATATTTTATTATTTTGTTCCGGGAATTAACATTAGGGAATTACTTTTACATCGAGGATTGACTTTACATGTCATGCATTTTTTTCCCATAAATATCAAAGTCCCAAAGTGTAGTTTATTATTTCTTTCATGATATTTTTATTATTTCATTTTATTTTTATTTTTCATTTTTCATTTTTATTTTCAAAATTGTTATGAATTCTCTAGAATCCCAAATATATATATTTTTTTCTAATCAGGTTCACACACCATGAAAATTTCTTAAAGTTCCAAATCCCGAATGTCATATTTATTTTATTATTATTATTATTATTATTATTATTATTATTATTATTATTTACAGAAACGGTTATGGATTATATTAAAAAACAGTGGTAACCACTGGCATAGATACATCAAGGATTTCTTTCCTTGTCCATAGAAATAGATTCAAAATGACACATAAGACTTTTATCTCCAGTCCTGTCAACCAGATCAGCATAGCTGGATCCATGACCAAAATTTGAACAGAGACACGCTTTCCAACAACGACATCAACATCTATGGAGACATACTATAAATCGCAGAAAAATAACTACAGAAAACAAAAAAACAGTACATTTCAGAAGCCTCATTTTCTAGGGGCACCTTGAGGCTGAGTAGAAGTAGCTAGCTTCTCTTCATTTTCGATTTGTCTTTCCAAAGTAAGCCAACCAACTTGCATTTTGAGTTTGAGGATTCGCTTTTCCAGCTCGGTTTGGCCAACAAGATGAGATTGCACCTTCTGGTTTAATTTATCAATCAATTCCTCACAGAGCTACAACATATCCTCATCAACCATCTCAAGTCTTCTTCCACCTTCTTCATCAAATCTTGCAACCTTTCACTTTTGGTCCCGCAACTCTCTACAAATATTTTTTAGCTCATTCTCCAACCGACAAACATGGTCCTCACTGCCCGCTTCAAATCCAAATATTAGATCCATGGAGCTTAGAGCAATCAAGAGATACCCTGCAGTATCGACATACCCTTTCAATGGATTTGGGATTTCTAGCAGTGGACACCAAAATACAGTGCAAAGATTATGGGGAGTTGGAGGGCCAGCTCCAAGATAATAATCCCACCTTCTAACACAGAGTGCAAAGAAACCATCCAAATTCAAAGCATTATCCTTCGCATGCACCATCCCACTGGTCTATTGACTGTGAAAAACAAGAAATATGGGGGTGAAAGGAAAAAAGGATCTCAACCACTGTCAAGACCCACCTTGATCCTGAGTACAAATGAGTCGAGGTACTACCTCCCACTCCATTCACATGGACTTTTAAAACCCCTCACATGCTACCACCTACCATATCATCCTTTCCTTGCATTTTATCCATCCACGTAGAGTCCCTCGACTTATGTTAGTACCGTCTCCAATTCCCCAAGAGAGAGTAAATTCAATTATTTCATCGAAGCTAAGAAGAACCCCTCCCCCTCCTATTTCCTCTGGATTCCCTTTAGAATCTCCATCAAAAAACAAAGTGTGTTGATGAAGCACCTTCCTCCATATTGAAAATCTAAGTGGGTCTATACAGATTTCCCAATGATCCAGCTGAGATGAGCTAGCATAAACAAATCCAGGGGCCTTTGGTATTAGACTCAACATCCAGTCTTATTCATTAGGAGGGAGCAAAGATTTATTCTCGAGTAGAGGAAGAGAGTGAATACATTCTCCCAGCAGAGCCTTAGCTCTAACTACCATCTGAGCAGGAGTGGAGATTTTTTCTATGAAGAGGTGGGCGTTTCATTCCAACCAAAGCTTCTAGAAAATAAGTTTTGGAAGAGTCAGGCGTTTCATTCCAACCAAAGCTTCTAGAAAATAAGTTTTGGAAGAGTCAGCCAATAGATTTTAAGCATGTCTTTCTTGTGAAGGGTAAAGGGGAACATTTTATCCCAGTTGTTGAGGAGGATTGGGATTTCATCTAGGAGAGTTACTTGATTTGACCAAGGAAAGAGATCTAGATTCCATACCTCTTTTGCAAAGAGACAACTTAGAAGAAGGTGATTTGCAAATTCTTCCTGTAAAAAGTAGGGAGGACATCGTGTAGGACCTTCCCAACCTTTTTTTTTTAGGTTATCTCTTGTAAGAATACTGTTGTGGGCCAAAGTCCAAATAAAAATGTATACTTTTGGAAGAGTTTTGGCTTTCCATATACCTTTCCAAATAGAAGGGTTGGGAGGAACATTAGGAATTTATTTTAACTTTTTATAACCCTAAGTCGCGGTGTAATTTCCAGAGTGAGCGCCCCAGCCTCGAGAGTCCTTCGTATGAGCTATGATAGGGGATTTTCATTGAAGCATGGAGAGAAAAATGAGTTTTTCATTGTGTAAGTGGCCTGGACAATTCGATATACTCCACTTTTTGCAGGTTCTAATTTTAACATTATTCCAGATTGAGATATCCCATAGCATGGTTAAAATTTGGGAGTGAATCTTTGGCTTCTCTTGTCATTCTGAGACCCAATAAATCTTGATGAAGACGACAATGCTCCAACTGAAAGATAAGCACCAAGGCCTGGATATCATATAGAAGAGGAGAAAAATGACAACCTTGTCTAAGCCCCCTAGAGGCTTGGAATAAATCTGCAGCACGTCCATTAACCAACGGCGCTATTCGAGGGGATCCAATACAGGATTTCACCCAATTGATAAATTCAGAGGCGAAGCCAAATTAGAGCATTACCTAAAAAAGGAAATCTTGTCGAACTCTATCAAAACTATTAGCCAAATCTAATTTAACAATCATACCTTTTTCATGCCAAAGAATACTAGTGTGGATGGCTTCCTGGACCAAAATAATGTTATCTATGATCTTCCTCCCTTTGATGAATCCACCTTGATTTTCTGGAATGATTGATGGTAGGATTCCTTTGATTCAGTTGGCTATAATGTTTGTAATGATTTTGTAACCAATATTGTAGAGCGAAATTGGCTGGAATTGGTTAAAGGAAGTGGCACCTTTCTCTTTAGGAATGAGGGCCAAGAAGGCTAAGTTGGTATTCCCTTTAATCTTATTGCAATTCTGTGATTTCAGAACCATTCTATGAAGATATTTTTTAACTGTTTTCCAACAAGATTTGATGAATCTGATTGTGAAACCATTGAGACCAGGATCTTTTTCAAGTTCCATTTCATTTAAAGCATTTTTAATTTCTCTTCTGGTAACTAGAGCAGTGAAGAGCTGGTTGGAATTTGGTTGAATTTTAAAGGGAACCAAATTTAAAATATGTTGATAGTTTTCATTCTAGAGATGAGACTCATGTGTACATATTTCTTTGAAGTGGTGATGAGCATATTGTTTGATTCCTTCGAAGTAAATAATGATCTGGTCTTGAATATGGATTTCCTTTACATATTTAACTTGTTTTCAAGCTTCAACTTGCTTATGAAAATAAGTGGTGTTCCTATCATCTGATTTTAAAAATAGGCTTCTGGATTTTTTCCTCCAATAATCCTCTTCCAATCTACATGTAGAGTGAAGGGTGTGTTGAAAAGTTGCTTCTTGTTCCAAATTGTCGAGAGTAATAGAACCTTCTTCCATATTTAATTGATGCCTTTCCAATTGTTGGTTAGCTTCCAATCTCTGATTAAGAGGAGATTTCATGGTTTTAACCCAATCTTTGAGAGCTCTTTTGAGCCTACGAAGATTTTAACCCAATCTTTGAGAGCTCTTTTGAGCCTACGAAGATTTTCTTCCCAGAAAAATAAAGGGGATCTAGAAACCGGAGTCTGCCACACATTGAGGACCAGATCTTGGAAACCTTCTTGCTAAATCCAAGAGGGGATAAATCGGAAGGGGATAGGTCCTAGATTTGTGTCTTTGGAGATTTCAAGAAGAATTGGTTTATGGTTAGAGCATTGAAGGGGAGGATTTTAGAGACAACGTTGAGACCTAAAATAAGAAAACAGTTTTGGACCAAGAATTTTTCAAGGTGAGCATCTATATGGTCTGGTCTGATTCTTTTGTTGGACCAAGTGAATTTTCCACAAGAAGATTTGATA
>CBVK0102193937.1:0-10827 GCA_900067695.1 Picea abies | reverse complement strand
GATTCAATTGCTCTATTACTGATTCACCCCCCCTCTCAGTAATCCAACATGATTTCCATAGTGGAGCATGCAGAGGTCATTTATCCGACATGTCCATTGCCCAAAAGATCATTCGGACAAGTTAATTTTGGCCTACATTATTTCATGACTGTATCCATGCAGTTAAACAGTGAGACAAATGTCAACTGTATGCAAAAAAGTATCGGGCACCACCTGCCCTCTTACACCCTGTAATCATGGCTAACCCCTTCTGTAAATGGGGCTTTGATTTCATGACATGCAATCCTCCATCTAGTAACAGACACAAGTACATAGTCATCGCCATTGAATACTTCACCAAATAGGTTGAAGCAATGCCCATGTTCAACAATACAGTCGACACTGCGACACATTTTTTAGTCAACCATGTCATCTCTCGCTTTGGGGTCCCCTTACAGTTATACTTCGACCATGGAAAACACTTCGAGAATGAAGTCTTCACAAAACTATTGACGAAATAAAGATTCACCAATGAGTTCACCTCAACCTATTACCCACATTCTAATGGATGAGTCAAGGCTATCAATAAAGTGCTCAAAACTATGCTCCAACGCATCGTCGACAAAAACAAAACCAATTTGCTTCATATGCTTTTTCCAACTTTATGGGAATATTGAACAACTATCAAAATATCCACTTATTTCACACCCTTCCACTTGGTCCATGACATCAAATCCATCCTCCCCATTGAGTGTGAAATCCCAACATTACGCACGACAATCGAGCTCTTGCCCAATACATCGCCCCTGGAGAAACGACTATTAGCTATTGAATCTCTCGATGAATATCGACGAGCATCCTTACAGAATAATGAAGTAGCCAAAAAGAGGACCAAATCTACCTTTGACCGCCAAGTTAACCTTCAGTCATTTACCGAAGGTGACCTCATCCTCGCCTACGATATCACCCATGATACTCTCGACCATGGGAAATTCGAATCCTTATAGCAGGGACCCTATGTCATCTGCCATATCCTTAATAAGGGTACCTACATTTTAAGTCATCTTGGAGGTGCTTATACTCTCAAGGACCCAGTCAACGGGTTATACTTGAAGAAGTTCTACCCTTGAGTGTAACCACTTTACCTTAGGTTTTCTTGCTTTCCTAGTCATTTTTAGTCTTTTTTTTTTTCACAACAAGCTCTCTCATTCTACAAGCCTAATTCAGTACCCTTGTTTCAATAGATGAATTATTCATCTGCTTACCACATTGAGTACGTGAATGGAACTAGCCACTGGACCAAGAATCTCACCTCGGTCGCCTGGGCCGTTTACACTCTAGACCATGTGTTTCTCCACTCTAGCGACATATGTCTTTGTCTCGCCACTAATAACCAAGATGAATACACCGCCGTCATTGGCCTTCTCTCAAAATCTATCCACCTTGGTATTCACCATCTTTGTGTGCTATTATATTCCCAGCTCATTGTCCATCAACTGAACACCATGTACGGTGTCCATGATCCATGTCTTTATCGCAAGTACTTGCAAGTCAAACTGCTACTCTGAAATTTTGAGTCAATCACATTCACTCATATATCTAGGAACCACAACCAAATGGCAGATCACATAGCTAATCAAGTACTATATTGGCATTTATCACACTAATCTACATGTTACATTCATCCATCACATGAAGTAAATGTACACAAAAAACAAACACATCTCATCCAATACAAAACACATATGTCCAAAACAGGTCTACTCATATATATAGGTTGGTCATAAAAAAAATACATGTGTTTGGTACAAATACATATACAAAATGCCTTAACACCCTGGCTAGGCCCCTTCATCAACCCCGTCTATAAAAAAAGTAGATTTCAATGACTCCTACATCCTCCTACATCAAGCCGTGCCTGCATCAAATATACATATCACCTATGGTAACCCTAGAAATGGTACATCATCCCTGCCAGGTTGCACTCTCCTAGGAGGAATATCCACCATCAAGATCTTCCCTGTCATAGTAGCTCCCACAACTACTGCCCATCATATCACTGACTACCACCATGAGTCCCCACCAATACATAGCTCTAGGACACTGTCATCCCATATCCGTACCCACATGTCCTCTAGAACTCCCTCTAGTACACCCTCAACATGCCTCCACAAATCCTCCATCTCCTGGACATGAGCATCAGGCTCTACTCTCCCACGAACATTAGTTGGACCTACCTCTACTGCATGAGTTGGACCAATTCTTAGATCATCATAACGCCATCGTCTCCAGACCCGCCTCTCCTCATCCTTATCATCTACTAGTCCCTGGGCTGCATTTGCCTCATGACCACTGGGTCCCACATCTACATTACAAAACCAATACAATTCTCTCAGTACCAACAACATACACATATATAGGAAAAAAAACAAAAAACAAATATAGTAATCACTAATACTCACCTCGGCCATCCCAATCCTCCACAGGAGGAAGGTGCATGTTCGTATGATACCGATAGTCCATCCCATGATATGGAAACTCATAAAAGACATGGGGAGTCTGCCACCAGACCCTCTCAAACAACGGGGTAAAGTATTTCCCCACTGCACCTCCACTTTATCGGGGAATCAATTCTTCCCACCTCATCAGCCGCGGATCTCGTGTCATTGGTGGATCCAAAATAGTTTGAGGGCATAACAACACAACCCTCTCAAACATGAAATCACATAGGACTAAGACAAAGGAAAAATCCCCACCTTTGGCTACCATAGACTGGTTCAACTGTGCCACTAGACATGCCCACCTCAATTGGGCCATTGCAAACATCCAACCATTCATGGCTTGCTCAAAAACCCCCATCTGTGCCCTTGAAATGCGCTGGGTCCCCAACGACCCATATATTTGCACCACCATCACACATAATACCCAGAGCTCCAAGTAATCAATCGAGTTGATGCTAATAGAGCCCCCACTCATCACAGTATCCCATGAGTAGTAGTGACTAACCAATGCCTCCACATGCATCCCTGTCGGCATGCTCGACTGCTCCACTAATGCCTCACCCTGGATCGAGAGCCCAATGATGAAGTAGACGTCTATATTTGATCTGGATTATTTTAGGCATGAAATGAGAGCGTAGATATAATAAAGAAATGTATAGAGATATCTGGGATATCCAATAATATAACATAAGTGTATCAGAGATGCAACCATAAACAAAGAGATACAATAATACACAGTTTCTATTAATGATCGAACATGTATAAAGACTGTAAAAATACAGAGTGAAAGACTCGCTAGAATGGTGGAAGCTTATCTCTGAGAAGAGATGTGACAGCTACTCGCATTTGCAAGAAGATGATTGTTACAATGAGGCTCCAAAGGTGTTTTTAACATAAGTAAAATCCAAAACCCTAACCCTATAAGATGAAAATCCAAAAGGTTTGTAGGCTTGGATGGGGGTAGTTGATATGTCAACTTCCCGGGGGCAAAATTTTTACATATGATCTCCGTTTGGGGCGCTCGATACACCATTGGAAAGGTCCAATCAAGAAGGAATATTTTTGACTGGCCCAAGTCAATTCTTTCGATGGTCACTTGGGCCCCAAATCCTAAAAAAACGTCATTTAGGGCCTCAAAACGGCCCCAGAAGTTTGGAACCTGAAAAACGGCCAAAAAACTGCCAATATGGAAAATTGTTTTTCGATCCCTTGGAATAGGTGGGTGGCCATCGATATCCACCTGGATCAATATTTGAGGTAATCTATAGATCTCTCCCTCGCACCATGAAACACTGATGATTAGGTCGACACATCCGTACTATGAAGTCCAAGAGGGGCTCTTGGGTATGGATTAACGATCAAAGAAGCGTAGCAGTCCTTCCTGCACGAAGTGATGTATGATTCAGGCATTTGTGCCCACCTCTCGCCTGAGCGACTCCTAGTATCTCTCTCTCTCTCTCTCTCTCCACCAAATTGACATCCTATCTCTCAGACTGATCACCTACATCCACAATACAAGGTACTCTGTTAGTGCATCATCATAAAATACTCCAAATAATCATACAAACCCACCCACACGACTATTTTTCTAACATCCACGCACATCCACGTGACTGTTTCATGGACATTCGTGCTCGTTCACATGACTGTGTCATGAATTGTCGTGCTCATCCATGCAACTGTTTCATACACAGTCGATACGGTCACGTGAACCTCTCCTACCCGGTGCATGCATGTTTCTCAAACAATCATGTGCATTTTTGTGACTGACCTTTCCACAGTCACGTACAGCTTCACGACTATTAGACAAGCAGTTGCGTGCATATTCTCCCCTCCTCCGCGCAACTAAAAACCCAAACCCCGCACACATATGTGCAGACGTCAATAATACAGCCGTGCACTTTGCACAACCTCAATTGTTAAATTTGTGCACATGTGCATGGGGATCATTTGATCGCCCACATGGATCTCCTACCCTAGCCAATAAATGGCCGTATGACCATCCGTACATCCCCCTACCCTCCCCAAAACACACGTACACTATGCAAGAGGTTTTGACGGCTTACCTGCATCTCTTGCTACTTGAATCTGTCTGCATTTTCTCTCTTACCACTCACAAACATCCACGCAACAACTCTCTGACCTCCATAGAAACAAGTAGAAATGAGGTTACTATGTGGGCCCCATGCCCTTATATACACCCTTTGGACCAACTTCTCTCCATTTGTTCAGGAGCATTCAAGCTCCATTTTTCACACTGCTTGCACCCATGGGATCCAGATTCCCTCAGCTTCACAATGGTACTCTCAGATTATCTTTCCATTCTGAAGCCCTAGGGACCCCCTTCAGCCACCCCAGGAACATGTACGCACCCCCTGTCCACATTTCCTTATCATGCAACTGTTATACACATATTTTATTTTTAGCAGATAGGTTTCACGTCAGGTATTTGGTTTGAATGTGCATATTTTCACCCATGACCCCTTGTCACGCCATCAGTTATGGCCTCTGTTGCCTCCTCTAGGTATATATTTCTAACTGGCATACCCTTCAAACCTCTACTCAGAGTTTCATTTCCCAAACATTCCTCTTGAAAATCATACTCAGGTTTCCCCCACCCGGATCTGTAGTACCATGACCTCCATTTTCCTTTTGGTACCTCCATTCGATATCTCTCCCCCCCCCCATGATTTGTCCCACATTTATCTACCCCTTGACATACTTTCACTCATGCTGTTCTAACCATTAGGATTTGGAGTCCTAGTAGTGTTACATCCCGGGGAAAGAATGCCATATTTCTTCCTCCTCATCATGATACCCACCTCCTAATGGACTCCCACCTTCTAATTCTCGGTTACAGTTAATGCACCTCCACATTCTAATCAACCTTCCATACCATCCACCATCACTTTCTCATCTGCAACATCATCCTCCATTCATTTACCTAGTACATAAAATAACCAATGGGCCCCCCACCCTCCACCCTTCTCTACTTGCACCTTATATCAACCAAGACATATTCCACTAGGGTCCCTGTTTATGTACCTGTACTTTCAACCCAATTATTTTTTCATTTGGTAGTTGTAAAAAGCACATTTTATGTTTCAGCAAGTATAGTAGATTTTTTCCGTCGCACCTGATGGAAAATTTTTCTTTCACACCTCGCAACCCCTATTACCCTTGGTTGGGGCATCTCATTACTCTTCCACCCTCTAGTAGACATTTGTATCCAAGCCAAAATGTTGACCACCAATAGAACTTTGTGTCCCCTATCACTTTGTATTTTTCCCTATGCTACATCCCCTTGCAGTTTCACCCCTTCAACACAGTTTTCCCATGTCTGGTCATCCCGCTGACACCAAATAGTACATTACAATTGCTACCATCCATCAAGATTTCCCAACCAAGGGAAATCATGAAATCCTATATATTCTAGACATCATTCATGATTATCACCCCCTTTCCTAGTACCATTACAGTTTCTTCCACCATGTTGATCACTATGGTATATAGAATCCATTCATTTCTGATCGCCGCGTTACTTTTCATGTCGACCTCAACAAATTTCTAGAAAAGTGACAATATCTTGGCCCTCATTTCATTGATAATGAGTGGACTCGGATGACACAAAGAGATTCCTCATTGCTCTTTGATGTCGTTGATCCCCATGACATTCGACTCCAACACAATCTCATGTCACAGTGGATCTTACTTGTCGACCATTGCAATTTTCAGTAGCAACCGAATACCTTTGAGTTTAATTAGGCCATCAATGCCTCTGAGTCCCTCACTACTCGGTTCAAAGCCACCTCAATAATAAGAATTGTCACCGGTTGTCTTTTTTTCCCCCGAGGGCTCTGTAGATATCTACTTCATCAACATGTTTAGTTACTTTTACCTTTCAATGATCTCATGATACGAGCATGGGTCATTCCCGCCTCGTTTATACAAATTTTTTTTTTTTGTCATTTTTCATAGCCTACTATGTATTGATATGACATCCCCTCTCCCTCTGACGGATAAATATTTATGCTCCTCATGTACAATTTTTCTCAATTTCTACCCAATATCACCATCAAAAGAAACTATGATGTATTTCGGCTATATGTATGATCCTAACCTCACACATCAGGGGGCATCTGTTATCACTAGAAAATGTCTCACTACAACTGCAGACAATGAATGAAGAAATGGGTAACACAAACACAACATACTACCAATATCAATGGAAGGATTACATCTAGTTTGGCAAGAAAATAAAAAAACTATACAAAAGTGGTTATTGAAATCCTTGCACATTCAATAAAAGCCGTGCACACACATCTGTGTAGGCTAACATAGTGTACAAAATGCACAATGTGCGTCTAATAGTCAAAAGACCCACGTGGACACTGAAAGGATGCATTAATGAATTTGTTTGGGCCTCAACCATTTTGGGGATGACGGAAACCTCCCCCATACCCAAAATTGCCCTCAAATGTTTCCTTGGGATCACTGAAAGAGATGGGAAGTACCTCCAAGGGCTTCCCATTCACACTTAGAACCAGTTAATAAAAAGCTTTCCATCCTCCTGTAAACAAAGGGCCATTGTATGAAAAAAAGGAGAAGCATTTGAGTATTGTTATGCTTCTCATTTTTAGCTTTTGGAAGCCACCTTCCTCTTGGAAAGCTTTGAGCATTCATAGCAAGTGTTAGAGCTCTCTCCTCTTGAGTAGTTCATCACTCTTTTCTTTACCATTTTCCTTTGTTAGCCATTGATAGTAGAAAGAATAATTTGTACTTGGGGACTCAAGAGCCTTCCCAAGGAGGAGTAGAAAGAATAATTTGTACTTGGGGACTCAAGAGCCTTCCCAAGGAGGAAGAGGGGACTCATAAGTTCTCATGTTTCTCCAAGGAGTATCAATTCAAAGATCAATTTACTTGGTATATCTCTCTTTTGTTTTCTTTGTGCATTCATTTCAAGTTATTATTTGCTTAGTTTAGATTTATTTCCTTGTTGTTTATCTCTTGTTTCTTTATGTTAGTTGAGCCACTAACCAATTAACTCTCTATTGTGAGTTTTGGATAGCCTAACTAGATAGTTAAGAGACTCCTTTTTTCTCACTCCTATGACAAAAAGAACCCAACAAACGAGCTCATGAATCCTAGAAGAAGGTCAAAGAATAAGTGGTAATGGAAACAACAATAGAAGCAAAAATGATGATAACAACCCTCGAGTCAACAACAACAACAATAGAGGAAGGGAGAAAGAGGAAAGCACTAGAAGCTATCGAGTTAGAGGAAAACAAGAAGAGGAAAGAAGAGGAAGATGAACACCAAAAAATGAAATAGGTCGAAGAAGAGGCAAAAACCAAGATAGCTGCAAAAAGAAAAAAAAAAGGAGAAATTAAGAGAGAAATAGGAGGAAGAAGATGAGCGGAAGTGAAGAGAAAAAGAAGCAGTAGCTGAAGTGAAAGCAATAACATAAATTGAAGTGATAACAAAAGAAACAGTAGAAGCTGAGGTAGCAGCGAAAACAGTCATGCAGGGAAAGGAAACCAAAGAAGAAACATGAAAGGTAGCAACATAAGAACAAATAAAAGAAGCTAAAGAGACAATAAACAATGATGCATCACTCATGGACATAGACATTCTGGGGTCATCGATTGGAGCCCCACTAATGGGTGGACACTTTCCTTTGGGTGAAATTGGACTGGGATTGTTCACACCCTCCAAGGTTCATAAGGTTTCCAATCTAAACACTTTCAAGTTTGATAGAGCAGGAATCTCCCCGTGAATGGAAAGGCTCCACTACTAGTGGTTACTAAAACCACCATGACTGAGAATTTCAGAAAGGATCCACTTTTGATTGCATCAGCTGGTGTCTCCTTCACATTGGTGTCCAAGTAGAACCTTAAGGACTTGGTGCATGAGAACCAAGAAAAGGATGACAAGAACATGGAGCTAGAGGAAGAAGTTAGGTACTATGAAAGGGATAAGGAAAGCATCAAAGAGTTCATACTATGCACTGATAAAGTTAGAATGAAGCTTCATGAAATGGTGACAGATATGTACACAAATATGCTAGTTTTCAAACAACTAGAAACACAAATTATGTCCCAACATAGAAGAGCATAATCCAAGAATGTGGAGTTCGCTGCCATTAGAGCAGGTCTCAATTATATGCTACATTAGATCACTAAAAACCTATATGCCTCGTCACAACTGCCCCACATATCATAACGAGAGAGAAAGGTTGATTATGCTACTCTTGATAATTTCCAACAAGCCGGTGAGAAGGTGGAAAAGGATTTAAAATAATTCATTGCTGATATTCGCTTGTTGAT
Organism: Picea abies; assembly: GCA_900067695.1. NCBI lineage: Eukaryota > Viridiplantae > Streptophyta > Pinopsida > Pinales > Pinaceae > Picea > Picea abies. The sequence continues at coordinate 2,021 of CBVK0102193937.1, read as the reverse complement.
GTTTGGATTGGTAAAGATCCAAAAAACAAACTCATTAGGATATTAATCCCCCTGTGTTTTTCTAGAGGTGGTACTCCTCTTTGGGTGAAAGATTTATCTTGATGCTAGAAATATTAAAAGAGGGGATACTTAAAAGAAACCTCAATCTTTATCGCTCAACAAAATATAAAATAGTACTAATTGAAAGATACTATATTCACAAAGAGAATTACTTAGAAGAGGACCGGGAATATTCGAAGACTAAAATACAAAATATGTAGAATATTGTACAGAAATAAATAACCATTATATGAAAAATAATATAATTCTCACATCCATCATAGTATATAATTTTGATCACATTCATAAGAAGGAAAGACAAAAGTCCACAATTGAGAGAAATTTAAAAGAGTATTTCATTCAAAATAGGAGAGAATATGATAGGTGCACTTCAAACATCCCATGCTCAAGAACTTAGAGTTCAAGAAGTAATTTAACACCCCAAAATAATTGAACAACCCAAAATAGTTCTTTTGGGAGTTCAAACAATAATAGTCTTTAATAGTCTATTAAAAAAATAAAAATAACATTCGTCCAAATGAACTGGGATGGGGATCCCATGGAGCATACAATGAAAGTGGAACACGGATGAACTATGATGGATTTCTCTCTCACTCTATCTACCTGTCGAGGTGCATTTTGTATTCTCCTTTGTTGGGATTCTTTGACTATCCGTAACTGCTATTTCTTGATCTGTTTCCATTATTTTGATTAAATATTGCTTTAACCAATTCTCAATGTAATCCCTAATTCATGCGACAATTTCCTCTTTCCTTACTCTTATGTCAAACAATTAATCCTCTATCACTCGGTAGTCAATTGAAATTTGATGTAGTGTGTCTTCTATGTCTTATTTCTTGTTTACATAGTTGACTAACCAAATTTATACTTCAAACTCTGAATAATCTGTTAAACTATTGAATCTCTTGACTGATGCATATTTCAATGATTCTAGTTTCTTTTCAAACTATTCCTTAGTCATAAATATATAATTTAAAATTATCTTTGGGTCATCGACTTCTCAGGTTTTTCTAGCTATATCCAACTCAACTAATTTTTGATATGATTCTACCTTTTGGACACTTAAAGTGTCAAGATCAACTAATATTTCTTTTAAACATTTAATTCTTTTAATGCATCATGCCTTTAGTTGTTTAATGTAGACTGGGAGGGTAAGTCTTCTTCTTTTCTTTTTAATTCACTCATATTTGAGACTTTCATAACAAAAGTGGTAACACCTCCTTTATAAAACTCCTTGTCTTTTTCTAGGTCTACATGTAGATATTGTCTTAGGTTCATCATCCTTTATCTTAAAGAAATGAAATTGTTTTCCAGTTCCCAAGTATCAAGGAATACAAACATTGTTTTCTTAATATTTCCCCGACTTATCTTCTGTCTGCAACAAGTAAGCTTGATATCCCTCTCAATCTTGAACTGGATTTTGGTGTTCTATTAAAACTTCTCTAGGGTTGAATCGCAACATTTGGGCTGGAAAATATGGGAGGTGGCATTAGAGCATTCTCCAATTCTTTAACTCTTTCTTTTAAATTGGCGCTTTCATTCTCCATTTCATCAACTAAAACTTTAAGGGCTTCACATGTGACTTCATTAATTCATACATTTTTTGATGGTGGAACTCCATTTAGGTCAAGTTACAAGCTCGACTTTCCTTGAACCTTTTTTTTTGAATGAGTTTTCTCCAAAACTAATTTCTTTGAATATTTATCAAACATAGAAGTATGCAGAGTTATGGATTCTTATTCAAAAAATATTGCTTCCTGTGTGGCAAGTTCTGCTACAACTTGTCTTCTTTCTTGCACCATTTGTTCTTCATTAAGGAATTCTATGTCTTCAATCTTAGCATCTAGGTCCATGTCTTCAACAATGATTTCATCTTCATGTTTGATCTCATTTGTTCCTTCCTGATTTATCTGCCTTTTTCTTTTATTGGTTACTGGAAGTTTATGGGGTCTTTCAAGACT
>CBVK0102193934.1:12910-24912 GCA_900067695.1 Picea abies | reverse complement strand
CTCCTCTGCCTCGACTCCTTCGAGTCCTAACCATCATGTATGATTTAAACTGCATCAACCAAAGTTGTCAGGGTGAGTTCAAGGACATTTCGCATTTGTGCAACTTAACTAGAAAATAGGGTTAGGCGTAAGTTTTTCTTTGCTTGTCTGTAAACAGACGTTACTCTCTTTAAGGGAGGTGGCTAGGTTAGGGCTAAAGCATCTAAGCTTGATTTCTTTGCCTAAGAAAACTATTGACTCCCTCGCCTCGTAGCTACACTAGCTTTGCGCCATACTCGCCAATTCCTCTAGCTTATTTTCCTAGCGTGCATGAAATCCCCCTCCCACTTGTCCTAGTCTAAGTCCTTAAAGCTACAGTTTAAAACTAATTGATCACCTTAACTAGTTTTTTTTTAAATTTAAACAAAATATAATATAATTTTAAAACATTTAAATTTAAACTATTAATTAAATCATAGATTTAAAACATAAATTTAAACCTAAAAACATAATTTAACATTTAACATTAATCACTCATTTAATTAATTAATCATAATTACTTTTAATTAATTACAATACTTAGTTTTAATTTGAACCATATATTTAAATATATATATTGATATATACTTATATATTATTTTTTTTTGTTTTATTAATAAATAGTTAAAAATTTAACAATTTAAATGATTAAAATTTAAACTTAGTAATAATTTAAAAGAATAAATAAATAAATAAATAAACTATAAAATAAAATAATCTAAATACAATTAAATAAATTAAAAAAAAATATTAAAAAAAATCAAATCGGGCACGCATGAAGCCCACGTGCTCGCCCTGCTTCCTCCAGTGCCCTCTTATCTAAACCCTAACCCTAATCTTTTCCTTTTTATCTCTTCAAACCCCACTCTTCTCCTCTTTCCATTTCATTTTTTTTTTGAAGCGGTTAGTGTGAAGGATGAGGCCAACGGCCATAGCCATCTCCCTGCTAGGTCGACCCTGGTAACTCATGTTCCAGGAATGGACGACGCATCTAGCACAGTGGCGCGTTCCCTCATTCCTCGACGACTTATCTTGGAACTTGGTCGTTGGCTTTGGCGCTGAGCTTGTATTATGTGTGTTGTCGCTCTAGTTGCATGTGGTATTTTCTGTTCGCTTTTTTTTTGTATTATTGTTATTTAAATTTTTTGTGCAGCCTACGGGCTATCCTTGAGCTGTGGCATTTGGTCTTGGGCACTGGGATCTGGTGCTTGGATCTGGGCGCTTGGCACTTGCCGATGGGCTTTGTGTATGGCGGTGGCGCTTGGGCATTTGGCTTGTACGTTTTCTGGGTTCTTACGAGCTTCTCCATGTGAATTGGTTCGTTGCATAAGAGATAATCACTATATTACTGTTCGGATTTTCTTCTTGCTATCTGTCAAAGGGTCGCAGTGTTGTCAATGCCAACTTCCATTTTTTTTTCTTTTGGGTTTTCAAAGCAAGTGTAGAACCCCTTAATTTGGAACCCGAAATAAAGGAAATCACGACCTCAGTTCCTCTCGATCTAAAACAGATCCCTTGCGATTGGATGGTTTACCTTTTCTGTGCAATAGAAGTCATTGCTTCTTCTTTACACCAGCGACCAACCTCTCATTTGGTGTCTACGTCCAAAGAACTGCGACATGTGTGTTACCTTTGACCACCCTCGATCTGATTCTTGAGGTAAATTGTGATCGACCTCCTCCATACCTTTTCTCTTATATCTATTTTATTTATTTTCTCTTTGTCTTAATTCAGCGTGATATTTGTTTATGTTGCGTGGAGTAGGCTGAAGCTAATGCAGTGATGAAGTATTATATGGACTAGAGTTTATGATCCAAAGAGAGTTGAAGAAACAACCCTTGGCTGTCTGAGCATATACTTTGGCTGGTTCTTTTAATATGCACCCTTTTACCAATATCATGGACTTTAACACATCTACTGATGCAATGGCTTGGGTGCTACAACGAAATCCCTTGTGGCCATTCTGGCCAATGGCTTTCTCCTCTATGCCCTTGGCCCAGGAAACTCCACATACATGTACTTCTCTTTGTTCTTTCCTTTTCGCTTTTTCGCTTCCATTTTCAAGATTCATTCTGTGTATCTATTTCCCCCTATCTACTGTCACTGTAAATTTCAGATCTAGCTTCTTCGGTTCTCTACTATGTTTTATTTCTCTTTTATTTTCTGTCGCTACTCATGGTGAGGTTCGAGCTAAGGGTAAGACATTTGTTCTAGGAGAGCGAGGGCACATTGCTATTGTTCAGGGTTTTTATTTTGATGAAGCGAGCGCCATGGTTAGTCCCGTGTGTGTTATCACAAGCTACTTGCTCAGATCTAAGTGAAAGGTGTTTGTTCCAGGAGAGCGAGCGCACAGGGTTATTGTTCTAGGGTTTTATTTTGGATGACGTCAGCACCAAAATTAGCCTCATTCTGTCACATGCTTCTTTCTCAGATCTAATGGGAAGGCATTTGTTATAGGAGAGCGAGGGCACAGGCTTATTGTTATAGGTTTTTTTTATATATATATAGGAGAGCGAGGGCGCAGGGTTATTGTTCAGGGTTTTTTTTTTTTTACTCGGACTTTTTTCTCTAATTTGTTTTAAGATATTTGAATTCGATCAAAAAAAAAGTTGAAATGCTTCTGATATTTGAATTTGACATTGAAGAAATTTGAAATTTTAGTAGATTTGGTTAAAATTGCTAAAACTACTGCAATAATAACATAGCATAGGGTTTGTATTAAGGTTTGAGTATCTGTATCTGGTTGAAGTGCAGTAGGCTCTTTATTTGTTTATCTAAAATTTTAACTTTGACAAGTTTTTTTTTTGTGTTTTTTTTTATGTAATTCTGGTTTTCCTTGTTGCCTCTTCAATCTGTGGTTTAAAGTGTTTAGAAAATGACAAGGATAACCTAGATTAACGTTTGTATTAAGGTCTATAAGGATTTTCCTTTCTAGTTCAAGTGCAGTAGGGTTTTGTAGGTTCTCTATTTATTTTATTCAATTTTTACCTTAGTTTCTCTGGTTCAATGTCCTCAGAAGATCACAAAGATAACCTGATCTTTTGTCTGGATCTCGATCTTAGGTTTTGAAGTGATAATTTATTTGTTATATTTTTCGTTTTGTTTAGTTCAGTAAGGTTTTGTTGGCTGTGTGACTGTTTTATATCAAATTTAAATTTTGACGATCTATTTTCATTTGTTTAAGGTGGGTAAGCCCTCGGCTCCAGATTTTGAACCAGTGCTTTGATACCATGTGTAGGAACCAAATTTAATTAAGTCTAATAAGATTCATAAAATTTAAACAAATAAGATTACTTCTATGTAAAAACAATAAGTAATTTATTTCAGCATAAGCATATAAGCAGCATAAATTAATTAATGAACAACAATATAATGAATTACATAACATAATATAGATACCTCTTGCTGATGCTAATTCCCGTTGATCTAGATGTCCTTCCTCTCTGCTGCTTTGTCCAGCTTGCTGCTTTGACCAAACCCTGCCCAAACCGACTAACCACCCAGTCAGCTAGGAGCAGCCTGTTCGGCTCCCTAGCTCCAGGATACCATAAGGAATCCTAGCCCCCGTGCCCAAAACCCCCAACAACCCAGTGCCCTCTGCAATGGTTCACCAAAACTCCAAAACCAAAAACTCCTCAAAACTAGAAGATATCCAACAGAGATACAAACCTCCTCCAATAATGCTCCTTTCCCCAAATTTCATAATGCTCCCCTGTAGGACTCTTCCCCGTCATATCTCCCCCCTCCTTCACCAACTCTCGATCCTCCATTAATTACCTTATCCTGCCCATTATTACCTTATCCCCTCCTTTATTATCTTATCATTTCCTTTATTATCTTATCCTTAACCTGTCATACGTAAAGTTTCATAATGATTAAATTAAAGTTATTAAGCCCCTTAATGCTTTACCTAAATCATTGAATGTGTTAAGTAATCAATTAATTAATTAATTAATCAATCGACAGTTATAACAATAAATAAATAAATAATTATTATTATTAATACTAATCATTGTTTAACTAAAACCATATTAGGACAATTAATTATCTAATTAATTATACTTAATAATCCCTATGCAAATATTTAACCAGGGTTGTTACACAACTCGGATCAATTTTTGGAGTTTTATGGTGATCTTGCATGGTATACTCATGATTATTCTTGGTGCAAGTAAGTAGAATCTGCATTTTGTCATCTATTGAATGGTTTAAGGTATGGTTTTATTTGTTCATACAAGATTATGAAATTGCATGGTGTATTTAATGCTTGAAGTAAGAAATTTAAGTTGCTACTTTCTTATTTTTTATTTGCCAAGCTTTCACTAAACTGATCTAGTAACTAGTGAAACCCTAGAACCCTAAATTGCTAGCACTCTAGAGGTTTGCATTTGGTTATTGTTGCATAAGTTCTACTCCAAAGAAAGGATAATGAGAGCAAGGTGCTAGGGTCTAGAAGTGCCTACACCCTAGCACTTTGTCTCTTAAGGTCAAAATCTAGGAGGACTTTAGTTGCTACTCCTAGACTTTTTCCCTCTTAGAATTTTTTGTATCATCATTAATTTGCAGCCTTAGAGGGAGCCACCCACATTGACTCCATTTACCCCTAAGAGGCATTAGTCTTCAACCCTTGTTTCTTGACAAGAATAATCAAACTTCAAACTCAATCTCTCTACCTAATACCCTACTAACCCAAACTAACTTGCTAACCTAGTCTAGGAATACTAACCACTCAGTTGCTACTGTTATAATAACTGCTACAACCATCATTTTGCAACCTATCCAAACTTGTTTGACCACTTAAATCAATCCAAAAATTGTATAAGGCAAGGTACAATCAACCAAGACTAAAGTGTGCATCAAATTGCCTTTCTAAATACTTTTCTAAATATTTTACTACTGTTGTCATAACTTTATTTTGTTGTTGCTACAGTTATCATTGGCAGCCTGTTACAGTTTATTTTCTGATTGACATATATCTAGAAATTGTATGAGACAAGTGTTATCATTTCAAGACTTCAAAATATCTTGTTATATTGTCTATTCAAGTGCATTTTCTGGATGTTATTACAGCTGTCATTAATTAATTACTACTGCTATATATTTATCACTTGCTACATATATTGATTGATAGCGGTCATCTCTATAAACTTGAAGTCTTGTTGAAGCATTCATCATCACTTGTTGTTGCCATAACTTTTGTTGATGTATTGGTAAGGGGTAGGTACACTTTATTCTCTTTTGCTTCATCCAACAAGACTTAAGTTTGTTTTGAGTGACCTAGAGAGAGGGGTGGTTAGCCTTAACTTTTCCCTTTCCTCAACCAACTAGGTCCTGGGACGTCTCCCTTGGAGTGAGGTTTTCCTCCTAAAGAGAAAGAGGTACCCTATTGGGGTGACAGTGATAAGGTTACCTCTATGTTACGTCAATCTAAGCCTACTTGCCTTTAGGGTTTGGGCAAGTATGGATTGCGTGATAACAATAACCATATAGGGCTCTGAAAGGAGACATACTAATGGACATGTGGTAAGTGGTGTTGTAGCAATATTCACCCAAGTGTAACCACTTGACCCATGCTTTTTGTTGCCCTGATACATAGTTCCAGAGATATCCTTCCACCCACTTGTTGACTATTTCAGTTTGGCCATCTGTCTGTGGATGATAACTAGTGCTAGGGGTCAACTTTGTGCCAATTAGCTGAAATAGTTCCTGCAAAAATGTGCTCATGAATATACTTTTCTTGTCACTCACAATAGTCTTGGGCAGCCCATGCAAGCTGAAGACCTCCCTGAAAAATAAACCTGCCACAAGTGATGCGTTGTACTCTATGGATATGGAAAAAAAGTGGGCGAACTTGGTCAAGCGATCTAACACCACAAAAATGCTATGCTTACCCTGCGCCCTGGGCATCCCTGTTATAAAGTCCATAGATATACTCTCCCATTTGTGTTCTAGAATGGGAAGAGGTTGTAATAAACCTGTTGGGTGGGTGTGTTCTTCTTTATTTTGTTGATTTGCAACACACTCCCTGATGTGGCATGTAACATCCTCCTTGAGGCCCTTCCAAGAGAACCTTTCTCTAACCTACCTGTAAGCCTTGAGGAATCCTTCATGCCCTGCTAACGGTGAGTTATTGAATGCTTGCAATACTTTCTCCTTAAATTTGGATTTAGGAGCCAAATAAATCCTTCCCTTATAATATATGATGTCATCCACAATCTTGTACCTGTCATCTTGGACCTGACCATCCCTCAATTCAGATGCAAACATATTTTTTGAATATTCTACCCAAAGATGTGATTTCCAATCAACTGATATCTTTGAAATGGAATAGGCTGAGGGTCTTCTAGATCAGGCATCTGCTACCACATTGTTTTTTCCCTTGACAAACTCTATGTCAAAGTTATAAGATTGAATCTTACTCACCCACTTCTGTTGCATCTGATTGAGATCCTTCTGCTCTAGTAAGTACTTGAGGCTATTATGATCTATTCTGACCACAAATTTTGCTCCCACCAAGTATTGTCTGAATTTGGCTAGAGCATGCATTCTAGCTAGCATCTCCTTGTCATAAATAGTATATAGTAGCTTAGACCCTCTTAGTTTTTGGCTTTCAAATGCAATAGGATGCCTATTCTACATGAGTACAACTCCAATTCCTTCCCCTAAGGCATCCCACTCTAATATGAATTTGGTTGAGAAAAATCTAGTAAAGATAGAATTGGGCAAGTGCTCATTACCTTCTTTATTTTTTCAAAGGTCAACTATGCTTCATTACTCCACTTGAATGTGCCATTTTTGGTCAAATCAATCAATGGTGCGCATAGCTGAGAGAAACCTTTAACAAACCTCCTGTAATAACTGCAAATCCCAAGGAATCCCTTGAGATTTGTAAGTGTTTTGGGTAAGGGCCAATCTAATATGGCTTGGATCTTCTCCTGGTAAACTTGCACCCCTTGTGCCCCAATGATGTGACCCAAGTATAGAACTTTAGTCATCCCAAAATCACATTTGGACTCTTTGGCATACAATGCTTGTTCTTCCATGATGCTTAAGATATCAACCACATGCTTGAGATGACCTTCCCATGTCTTGCTATATATCAACAAATCATCAAAGAAAACTAGCAAAATTTTCCTTAATTGTTTGTTGAATACATGATTCATGCAATATTGGAAGGTGGCTGGCACATTGGTTAACCTAAATGGCATGACTAGGAATTGATAATGTCCATAGTGGCATCTAAAAGATGTCTTGTGTATATCTTGTTTGCTCATCATGATTTGATGGTATCTAGAGCGCAGATCAATCTTGGTGAAATACACTGCGCCATGTAGCTCATCCAATAGCTCATTTATCCTGGGAATGGGATACCCGTTTTTGATGGTTTTCTTGGTCAAGGCCTTGTAGTCAATACACATGCGCATGGTACCATCCTTTTTCTTGACCAATACAACTGGAGATGCAAAAGGGCTAGAACTAGGTCTAATATGTCCCATGTCTAATAACTCTTTGATAGCTTTCTCTATTTCATCCTTGGACTTCTTTGGATGCCTATAGGGTGCGGTGATGACTGGTTTGGCTCCTTCCTCCAACTCTATGATGTGCTCAAATCCCCTATCTGGTGGTTTCCCTGGGGGAATTCGCCCCAAAACCTTCTCATGCTTATCAATTATCCCCTGTATGTCACATGAATAATATTGGCACTTTTATTGAGTGTTTTGGGTGACAACTAGACACTTTGGTGCATAAGCCACGTCCCCATGCTTGAAAACAACCTCCATGCTCTTTATTGAAACCACCTTGGGTGTATTCTCTATAATTCCCTTCAAGGTTACCCTCTTTCCTTCTTCAGAGTTGAAGGACATCTCCGTGGTCTTGTAGTTAGTAGTGATGGGCCCCAAGGTGCTAAGCCATTGAACTCCAAGTATCACATTAGTGTCTAGAAGATCCATCACATAGAAATCCAGAGTTAAACTGTACCTACCCAAGGTAAGGTTCATCTGGGGAATATACTTGTCACAAGGCATGGTGCGCCCTCTTGCTACCTCCACCAAAAATCCCTCAAACTCTACAGTGGGTAGATGTCTCTTGTTCACTAAGGCTGAATCAATGAAATTAAAAGAGGCCCCGCCATCAATGAGCACTGTAACCCTTTGTCCTTGGAGGACTCCTCTTATTCTGAAGGTACTAAACCTTTCCACCCCATTGATGGATGCTATAAAAACCTTCTTAATCCCTGGCTGCTTGTGCACTCTCTCCTCTTCACCCTCCTCTTGTGTATGCTCTTCATGTGTTTGGGATACCTCCATATTTTGAAGATGTCCAACCTCATCTTCCTCCTCCTCACTATCTGAGAGTACCTCAATGTAGTGTATTTTTCCTTTACCCATACATCTATGACCTGGTTCCCAAGGTTCTTTACAAGTATAACAAAGTTGTTTCCTTCTCAACTCCCTTCTGGTGGCTTCATCTATCCTTCCTTTTCCTTTATCTACAAATTTTGACCCCCTTCCTCTTGGAACAAGAGGTGGTCTTGGAGTGAACTTGTTTTTTTGGGTTGTTCCTGCCAAATCCCTGGTCTTCCAAATTGCATCTTGTAAATTGATAGGCTTGAAAGCCTTGACCCACCCACGCAAGGGTTCTGTTAGTCCTTCAGAAAAAAAACATCATTAGTTTGGACTCTGACACGTCTGGGACCATGACTGTTATCCTCTGGAATTCCTCTATGAATGCTTCAACTGATCTTGTCTGTCTAAGTTGGGTGAGTTCTCTGAAGTGAAGTTCTAGGTCATCCTGATCAAATCTGTCCATGAGCCTCTGTCTGAAATCCCTATAGGAAGTGATATGTGCATGCCCTAAGGTGGTCATCCCATGGTACCACCATTCATGGGCCTTACCCTCCAAATATAATGTAGCAAACTTGATGGCATCCAAATCCATGATTGGATTTAGTTGCAGGTATGCATCTTCTGTACCCAAGCCTTGGCAGATGATTTGGCTGATCCATCAAAGGGGGGAATCTCCATCTTCCCTGCTTTGCGCCCTAGATTAGAATTTCCCCTATGAAACTCCCGAGACCTTCCTCTGTACTTGATCCCACAATACTCTGATAGTGTGACCTACCTCTTGAAACTTGTGCTCAAGGCTGTATAGTCTTCAAAGTTATCTTCTACCTCCATACGACCCTGAATATCCTGCTACTGTGTACCAAGAAACTAGGCATATAAGGCCTAGGTGTGTCCCTGTTATTCTCTGGTATCTTGTTAGTTGCGCCCCCAAAGAGGCCTTGTCCTTCAGTATGAGTTCTATGATTAGACTCCACTTGATACCATTCTCCTCCATGAGAAACACTAGCTCCATTGTTCCCTTCATAATGAGGTGCTTCCTTACCATGTACCATCTGCATGAGTAGTTGTGCAATCTTGTCTTGTCCTGCTTCTAAAGAGGTATGTATGTTTGACAAGGTTGTTTTCATTTCATTTTTTCCTCTTGACAAGTCTTCTTGTGACTCTTGTAAGTGATGATGCATGTCAAATTGTGTCCTTTCAATAGAATGCTTCAATACCTGAACTATATTTGCCACATCAACCCCTTTGTCATTACCATCCCCTATTTCCTATCTCTCCTCCATTTCTGGATTTGGCTCTGGTTCCCCTGCCTTTTTGTCCTTATTCCTTCTGTTGTAGCTTTCCATTAGCAACCCTCATAGGCTAGGAGGATTTATGCTCTGATACCACTATGATATTGCCAAGTGGATTTACCAGGAATTTTGTGGGTTATTGTTTTCTTATTGTGATATTTTATCAAACAGTTTGTTGTTTTAACCTTCTAGGTTGCATTGGGGTTGCATTGTAGAGTTTTAAAGCAAGTAAATGATGGAAATATAGAAAACAATAGATACACAATGAGATACAATAGAAATGACACAAGAAATAGCCACAAATTCCTTAGATCTGTATTTTATTTAAATATATAGTTGACCTTGGTACAAGAGATGGACAGATTTGAACCAAGATGGAAGAATAATGCGTGGTTGATAATAGCTCAAAGATACAATGACAATAGAGGGAGATAAGCTCTCCAGAACTCCCAACAACTGCATGCAAGATTTGGAACATCAATTTCTTTCCCTTCTCTTCTTTAGCTGACTGTTCTGGTTGAGTTGCACCCCTCTCTGGCTAGAAATCCCCTAGGAATTTCGGCCATGCTAGATTTGGCCTCCAAACCCCTGAAATATGCTGCAAATCTGTAGATTTGGAGATGGTAGACTCATAAGAAGAGATTCCCTAGTTGTCGCTATAGATCTGATCCTCCAAAGCTCTGTACCTCGAAGAACAAGTGCGCCCTCCTTCAAAAATTCGCCCAGCGTGAGGAATAAATAAATATGCAGAGATAAACCTCAATAATTTATGAGAAAAGGCACTCTAGTGATGACAAACACCCCTGTAACAAGATATACTCCAGATCCCAACTTCCTAGCCAAATCGAACTCTTATTCCTTCAACAGTGCACCCCAATCCTGCAAAAAAACCCTAGATTTGCACCCTTGCTTCCACAAACCACTACTGAACTGTCCTGTACTGAATAAAATGGTGAGGGTGGAATCTTTCACCACCTTGGCCAAGCTTGGATCAGGAATAGACGAATCTTTCACCTCCTTGTTGATCTCTAGGGTTTGTTTACCCAAAACCCTCAAAATGTCTAAGCTGCAGAGCTCAAGATGCAAAGTGAGAAATGACAAGAATTAGGCGTGAGGCGCCCTCCTCTCCTCTCCTTTTCTACTCCAACTTCTAATTTTCACTTAAATTATTTAATTAGCTTCTAAGGTCTATTACTTTATTTTTCTAATCTTAGCCAACTAGCTTTTATTTTCTTTTTAACCAAAGTCACTTTAATAATATAACTTTAACACCTTAGTGACCATTTAGCTCCTTAGTCCCCTTTTCAACAAGACTATAGTCAAGGGGAACAACTAGATTACTAAGTCTCCCAATATCCTTGTCACTTGGAAGGGGATATTACATTTAGTATCTAGATGCCTCGTGATGTTTCATCTCATGAGATACATTTATTTTGATCATTTGATGTGATTTTGTATCATGCTATCAGAAACATGTTTCAGAATTTTCAGTTTAGTAACGATATGTGACCACTTGACATACTATGCATCTTATTTATTAGTTGTGTTTTCATACTTATGTAGCAATGTGTCTATTTGATGTTGTTGTTGCTTTAGATGTTTACAAAATTGAAAAAAATGAGTATTTTTGTATTTTTTTGAGGTCTTGAGACATTTTCCGAGATATTCCGATATTTTCCGCTGATGTCATTGAAAAATTACATTCTGGACGCTCGCCGATGCTTACCCTGAGGTGACATTAACAGGGAGATGATGCACAAAATATCATAATGGTGTCTCCTGTTTGGGAGGATCGCCTGAGACTTATAAGCTCGGGAGATTCTTGTTTACTTCGTCATGTTTCTTTCTTTTCCTAAAATACATAAATAAAGTCTTACATGTTGACTACATAGCAAAGTAAAGAAGCAATATATGTTAAAATAGATTCCAGTGGCATCATTGTGTCATGCAAGTCAATGTCTGCTGGGACAGCTTTCTCTTTTTCTTCTTGGAGATTTCCGCCCATTCTTCTTACCCATTCTCCCTGTTGCTGGTTCTCAGTGCTCCCGGTATTAAATTTATAAGCAGCTGCAAGATCCATTCTCTAGGAGGATGGCTAAGACCCTAGACGAGATCTAGGGCCCCCAGTGCACTCCTGGGGTACTTGGTCTGGGACCAAACAGTGAAGTGCCATGGCAAAAGACCCTTGTTAGGGACCCCAGTATACGACTGGGGTTTTGGGTCTAAGACCAAGCAGTTAAAGCCCCTAGATAAGCCTAGGGCCCTTGGAAATGTCCAAGGTACCCATGCCTGTGGCATGGGTTGATCCTTGGTCTTGGACCTTGGTGGATAAGACCCCAGAAAA
>CBVK0102193934.1:0-12904 GCA_900067695.1 Picea abies | reverse complement strand
GCATGGGTTGATCCTTGGTCTTGGACCTTGGTGGATAAGACCCCAGAAAAAGTTCCGGGGCTACTTGATCCTTGATCAAGTATTTTGTTGGTGTATGACCTTCTTGAATAAGGACATGACCACATGAGGGATAAGTTCCATATGCAATGATGATAAAGTAATAAGATCACCATAAATATGAATGAATGAATATTGCCATTTTTTAAACCCTCCTTAACCCTCTCCTACCCTTGTTTGTGTGTTTTGGGGTTTTATGTTATTTTATTTTAAAAATAAATTAAAATTAAAATTAAATATTTATTATATCATATTTAAATTTTTAATTTAAACATATTATTTTAATTTAATTTAAAATTTTTATACCCTAGCCTAAACTATAAATAGAACCCCCTCCTACCCCTCACTACACATATTATTATCTTTTGTCTTTAGAGTGAGCGGATCTTTCTCTCTTTTGCTGTGGCCTTGTCTATTGATGTTGCAGCCCTCTTGCTGTCCACTGTTGATTTGTTGCGGCCTCCTTTTCTGCTGTGTGGTGAGCCTATAGGCTGCGACCTCCTTTTTTTAGCTGTGGGTTGAGTCTATAGGCTGCGGCCCTCTCTATTCTGCTTTGTGGTGAGCCTATAGGTTGCGGTTTCCTTTCTTCTGCTGTGGGCTGAGTCTATAGGGTGCAGCCCCCTCTTGTTCTGCTGTGTGAGGGCGCAAATTAAAAGTTTAAATTAAATATTTATTATATCATGTTTAAATTTTTAATTTAAACATGTTATTTTAATTTAATTTAAAATTTTAATACCCTAGCCTAAGCTATAAATAGAACCCCCTCCTACCCCTCACTACACACATTATTATCTTTTGTCTTTTAGAGTGAGCGGATCTTTCTCCCTTTTGTTGCGGCCTTGTCTATTGCTGTTGGAGCCTGTCTAAGATTGCTGCGGCTCCCTTGCTGTCCACTATTGATTTGCTGTGGCCTCCTTTTCTGCTGTGTGATGAGCCTATAGGATGTGGCCTCCTTTCTTCTGTTGTGGGCTGAGTCTATAGGGTGCGGCCCTCTCTATTCTGCTGTGTGGTGAGCCTATAGGCTGCGGTCTCCTTTCTTCTGCTGTGGTCTGAGTCTATAGGGTGCGCCCCCCTCTTGTTCTGCTGTGTGAGGGCTGACAGTGGTGCGGCTCCTCCTTTCTTCTGCTGTGGTAAGCCTGTAGGGTGCGGCCCCTTTTCTTCTACTACTGTGGGGTATTTTCTGTAAGCCACAACCTCCCTTAATGTGTGAGGGTTTATCCACAGTCTTCCTGTGTGGGGTTTGGATGATTTAAGAGGGTCTATCCACAGTTTTTTCTTGTGTGGGGTTTGGATGATCTAAGCCATTTTTGTTTGAGGGTTTGACTATGTGAAGTCCTTCTGGTTCTATTCCTTTGGTGGCAAGAAAGTTTTTCATATCTTGGAAAGAGATCCAACCTATAAGATGGATCTATGACCTAGACTTTACCTAAGCATAGTTACAAATGGTTCTACATCCTTCTTGTTGGCTGTGACTTCTTGAGAGGTAAGGATCAGGACAAGGTATGATGTCTATCCATCATTTTCAGATCTGGTATTTTGTTTTGAGTTCTATACAGTTTGATCTATCTAGATCTATTTTTCAGCATTAACAGTTATTAGATCTAAACGATATATTGAGTTTACTTGTTTTGTTTCTGTAGTATGATCTACTGATCAGATCTGTAGATTGAGTTTAGATCTGCAAACTAGTATTAGTTTCTTATTTCAGTTTTATAGATCTGAACTAGAATCTCTTTAGATCTACTCTATAAATTGTTTTTATCTAAATTCGGTTTAGATCTGGATATCTATGTTTTACAGTCTAGATTAGATTTCTGAACTTGTACTTTAACTGTTAGTGTCACATAAATTTAAATGACACTACTATTATGCTTTAGTACCCTAATTCTAACACCCGGTTTTCTAGTTTTGCTGTGCTTTCATCTTCGTCTTCCTGGAGGACCCCCGGTTTTCTAGTTTTGCTGTGCTTTCATCTTCGTCTTCCTGGAGGACCTGCTTGTTGTCGAGAGAGCTCTTGGCCTCATCCTCTTCCTTTGCTACATTGACCTAACTCCTTTCCTTTTTCGAGGGACAGGGAGGCGTGGTCTTCGAGGAGGGGGTGTGAGGAGAGGTTACCATTCTTTGATCCTGTGCAGATAGAGGGTCAAGGTTCTTTTTAGTGGTTTATTTCTTTGGATCTGCGACTTCCTTCGGACTTGGAACTTGATTCGATGCATTTTCCTGTGGTGGAGCCGACTGTTCTGGTTCAACTGAAGGATGATTTCCCTGCGGACCTTGTGGAGTCACGAGAGCTCTCCGAGTCTTTCATTCTCCCTGCAACACAGGTGAAATAGCTTAGATTTGGGGCTAAGTTGGGGTTCAGGGAGTCGCTAGAAGTTCCTTGTTGATTAGGTGTTCTTTTGCTCCCACCCACCAAGTGTGTTTTTGGTGAGATACGTGAGGGGTCAACCCTCTTCACTGGTTTGGCGCTGTGTGATGCGATGTGGTTGATTTCAAAACATGCTCTACACGGGAAGGCAACCTGTTGGTAATTAAGAGGCTGCTTTTAGGCATATTCTTTTGCATCAAAATTGATTTATGCTGGAAATCCTTTCTTGAAATCCATATCTACACAGATTTAGGCAATGTGGTGATATGTCTTTTTTTTGTTTACACACTGCAGAAGTGGGATTGGCCCCACGTGTTTCCAATAGCCTTCAGGGAATCAAACCCCCTTCAAGTGCAAGGTTGGGCATCCTTACCCAAACTGGAGTGGAAGAGAGAGAATCTGAAGTAGTGACGAAAGATGGGGCTAGGGCTTCATGCATAGCCCATCATTGCCCTGAAACCAAGGCTCTGAGTTGAGGATGAGATCCCTGTCCTTAGCGAGACAATGACGAATCCTTTGCACATAGATAGATAAAAGCTTCTTCCTTTAGTTTTGGTTGAGGATATCCATACATGCAAATCAAAGCTTCTTCCTTGATTTTTGGCATTGAGAGTGAGGATATCAAAGCATGCAAATCATAAAGTTCTGGCAGAGGACATTAAACATGCAAATTAACCCATAATATTTATAAAATAACCCATTGCTTCTGAAATAATATTTCTGATATAAAGCAATGAGAACCATTGGGATAATTGGGATTGGTGACTCTCTTATAGTTTGGAACTGTGAGGGGAAAGGCTGGAGAGACCCCTGGTTGAGCACCTTTGGTGAGGGTTGCCTTGAAGGACTTCTCTCCCTATGGAGGCATGGACATGGCTGGGAGGAACCAGATCCCAGTTGAACGGAGGCACCTGCAGGATTAACTGTAGCAGTCTTCAAAGCTGGAGAGGCGGATTGTTTACCCTTACCGGAATTCCACGGGCCAGATGAAGGGTCAGATCCGGGCGATGTGGAAGAGGGCCTATATATGGATGGTCCAGATCCGTTGGATCTCAAGAACGCGTGTGAGAACCCTTGGGATGAGGGATCCGCTAAGGCTTGCAGAAATGCCATTGGAGAGGTGGCCTGTGGGCGAGTCAAGATTCCAGAGGAGGCTAGTGATTCTTTACCACTGATCATTGGTGTGCTCTGGAGAGGAACGGATTGGTGTCTTGTATGGGAGAGGAGCGTTACACCCTGGAGGCGGGAGGTTGCATGCTTAGATGGAGCAAAGGGGCAGCCATCGGGGTCATGACAGAGGTAATGGTGCAACCTTCACGTTTTTGTATATTGGCTACATATTTGGATTTAGATTCATAGAGCAATTTAGGGATATGGTGAAAACTTCAACTGAAATAATGATAAAAATTAGCGATTACATCTGGAAGGTGAAAAGGCATTAGCAATTACACTATAATATTATATAGCCCTGTCAATAAAATAAATATTATAAGAATTGTATTAATATGTAAGTAAAATGTGATGAAGGATAATATAAGTATTATTCGAATAATATTAATATGTATGTAAAATTTGGTAAAAGAAAAAAGAGGGAAAGAAAATGGATGTGAAAAGTTGTTCCTTTTGCTGAATTTGGCTCCAATCACAATAGAAATTATACAGACGTGTAAAACAAATAAAAACCTTTGGTTTTTTTTTGGGTGCATTGCGTCATTATGCATATCTTATCCTTCAAAAATTGAATATATTCATCACGATGAGGAACATTATATGTCATATTGTGCAAAAGTTCATTGCTGCTGCAAAATATAATAATACAAATCTAAATGCAATAACACCGTCCAGGGTGATTAAATTGAGTGTCTTCACCATTGACATGTGGAGATAGTTGTCAGAAAAATTCGAGTTATTTAAAAAAGAATATGCAATACAAATTTCTGCTACAGGTCATAATCAGAAACAACGATATGAAAGTAATTTCTCATAAAATTACCTACATCGCTTCGATCTTATATAATAAGTATAACGTCCATAACATCGTCTTCCATCCAGCTAGCTTCATTATGTTGTCGTTTTTTATAACCATATACGGCCCCTATGGCCACTGTCATTGTCATTGGCTATTGAGAACAGTGAAAATAAATTTATACTATTATTTTAGTATATTACTATTACATTACTAAATTTTTATACTATTACATTATTAAATTTATTATTACTTTGGCATTTACTAGTATTAGTATTTATATTTAATATTTCTATTTATTATTACTTTAGCATTTACTATTACTAAATTTATTATTACTTTGGCATTTACTATTAGTATTAGTATTTATATTTAATATTTCTATTTATTATTACTTTGGCATTTACTATTATTATTAGTATTTATATTTAATATTTCTATTACTTTAGTATTTCGTATTTATTATTATTATTTATTTTAGTATTTAGTATTTACTATTTAGAGTAATAGGAGTATTGATTTTAATGATAATACTATGAAAAATGATTAAGTTTATTAATTAATTGAAGAAATGATATGGAGAAAATTAACACAATGTTAAATGATTTAGAGCAATTAGTTGCCTTGATTTAATGCAAAAAAATATGCATTGATTTAAGTAATTTAAATGTTAACAAGAATATAACATAAAACAATAGGCTGCATTGATTTATGAAAAATGATTTAGTACATTAATTAATTGAAGAAATGATACTAAAGAAATTAATCCTCTATATTGATGAGATACAACAAATCATCAAGCTAAATCAATTCAATAATAACTTGGTGAAAACAAATTTCAAAACAAATATTATAAGTTGATTTCATGTACTTTGTTTAGTTATATGTATTTTATTTATTAGTATTTGCATATCAAAACAAATCTAATATTAAGGTATATAAAATGTAAAAGACATGTTCAAGTTGACATGTCTCTCCTAATACAATAAAAATGATGATACAATAAAAAATGATTTATCATAATCAAAAGTTGTATTCATTTTAACAAATGTTAAACATAAAACAACATGGTGCATTGATTTTAGTGATAATAATGTAATATAAAATAATAAGGTGCATTGATTTTAGTGATAATACTATGAAAAATGACTAGGTGCATTAATTAATTGAAGAAAAGATATTAAGGAAAATAATATTTTATATTGATTTCAATGATAAGTTTAAGTCATGAATATTGTTGGTTATGTGTTATTTATTTATTACTATTTAGAACAATATGAGTATTGATTTTAGTGATATAACAAAAAACAATAGGGTGCATTGATTTTAGTGATAATAATATAACATAAAAAATGTATTGATTTCAGTGGTAATACTATGAAAAGTGACTCAATGCATTAATTAATTGAATAAATGATATGAAGGAAATTAATACTTTATATTGATTTCAATGATTAGATACGAAAAGAAAGTCAATATGTTGTTCCATATCAAGGGGTGAAATATGTTTTTTAATTGAAGTAGGGATCTAGGTATTGGAGGGGGGGGAGCAGGGCGGGATTATAGGGATTTGGGGTTTATTATATATATTGGTTGAGCATTTTTGGGTAAGAAGCTTGATTCCTGCACATAGGAAAGATCAATAAAGCTACACTAAATAAATGATCAGATATAGCCAAGGAATCGATTTGGGATAAATAGATTAGATCCACATTCATGAAGTTGTTGAGTGTAGTACATACAAAAATGATCACCATCATATTACATAAGGAAGAGATCAATTGAAATA
The DNA here is from genome assembly GCA_900067695.1 of Picea abies. NCBI lineage: Eukaryota > Viridiplantae > Streptophyta > Pinopsida > Pinales > Pinaceae > Picea > Picea abies. The sequence continues at coordinate 6,724 of CBVK0102193934.1, read as the reverse complement.
TGTTTAATCATATGTAGGATGTAACACACCTAACCCCTAAATACCCTTTATAGGGATGGGGCAGCAAATTTTTGTTCTTCCTAACTATCTCAAATTCTAATTTTAGGATCTTCATTGGTTACTGCTTGTCATGAGCTTTCTAATGGTCTCCACCGCACTAAAATCCGAGCTCTGGTATGCGAGTTTTGGCTTCCTGAAGTTACCCGGGCGTTGTTAGTTGGGGTCTTTGGCGTTCGATGTTGAACACTCCTTTTTCCTAATCCCCGAATTCCCAAAATCTCACCACATGGCCTTAGCCCTTCAGCGATTGGTGTTTGGAATTTTATGTTGAACGTGCCTTTTTTGGCGTTCGATAGTCGACAATTGACGATTTTCGTTCTACATTTTCGACGATCGACGAGCGTCGTTGGACATTCGACGTTCAGCAATCGACGATAGTTGTTGAACGCCCCTATACTATACTGTGTCCAAATCTTCCAAACTCTCGAAGTTATCCATACTCCCGAGGTCCTAAACACGTCAGCAACCACATTGTCCAGGCGAGCACGAACCAGACGCTGAAACGCGATGAGGGCTAGGGGTGACACATGTCACGCTCTAATAGGCATAAGGGGTCTATGAATCATCCATATTCGAGTGACACGTGGCACGCATAATGTGGGTCCACGTCACATCGAATGACGTCATCATGCCACATCATCTTGGACTGATAACTACCAAGCCCTTCGATCTCATGGTCAATAGGGGTCCACGTGGATACATAAATCTACGATTCTCGTTACTTCATGGCTCCGGACTTTGGAGCTTACCAACTCCTCACGTCGTGAATTCTCGACGAGCCAAGACTCTAGACTCTCTAATCTGGTGCCAAGTGTCCTCATCCTACCAACGACCGAGATTCATTTTGACGTTCGCAACTTCAAAGGTTTTCACACTCAGATTCTTGGCCAGGTTCCTCCGGAATACTAAGTCTCCAGACTATAATATCGCTTTCCACATACCCTCTCATCCAACGACTCTAATTCGATGGTCAACCTTAGTCAGGGGACAAGTAGGGGCCACGTGTCGCTCCACGATGCATTCCCGGTTGGTTGGGCAGTCGAGGGTGGGTTCCTTAGATCGACGGATGAGGGGGATCCCGAAGGAACCGAAGATCGATAGTCCACGTCGCTTTGAAAGTTCGACATTCAGGAGTTCGACGTGTATCTTTCGGGTTCCTCTCCGAACCACGCCTGATCTATCGCCACGTGTACCTAGCATTCACGACCAGGATTTACTCCGGTTTGCAGAGCTCCAGGGAAACTCGTGCGTCCTTATACCGTCGAATACTCGAACTTCCAGATAGTCATTGATATGTGGACACATGTCCCTCCACTTTCAACGGTCCATATTACTTCACGACTCCGACATTCGGGAGTTTCGACGCTAGACCACTCCTATTCTTCCGAAGTGGAACCTTGCCGAAGCGCTTAACGTTGCCCTTCCTAAGTTTGATCTAACGGCTGAGACAGATCTCCACTGGATCTCCAGATCGACAACTCCCATCAATTCACGACTTCAACCTTCGGTTATTTTCGAGGATTAAGTCCCGAAGTCCCGAAGCCGAAAGAACTAGCTCCTTTTGGACTAGCGCAGGGTTCCCAGGCCCTAGTCACATGGGTCCCTTGGGAAATCTTGTGGGATAAGCACTAATATTTTTAGCAACAAATGGGTTACGGACATGGGCATGAGCCCTCGATCAGATGGGTGGATAGCCTGAAGGGAATGCCCTTCTCCCTTCAAGTTGAACTTGACATTCTCGCTAAGGTAAACTTCAAAGGGTCGACAGGACTTAGATGTTTCATTCAATCTTACCCCGTCTCTCTTGTGGATTCACATCCCATGACTCTCCAACAACTAAACTGAGATAAATCAAAGATCATATAGATATAACAGTTTACAGAAACAAATGAGCATTTCTACTAACTGTTCAAATACTGAAAGACTTAACCATAAACACAGACATTCCATCATCGCATCCAATATATATACACATAGTATGATAATACTTATCTATTTCAGATTGTAGCCAACGAACTGACTGTGGGTGTTCACCTTTCCACCCAGCCATAGGCTCAGAGGCATTCATTCTTAGCACTCTGGCCAACCCTGTGCCCAACCATGATATCACTAGGGAACTATGCCATATCTTAGAAACCTTCCCTCTGTCACACCATCCCTGCGAGGTTTATCAAATGCTTCACCACCATCAAGCTCACAACCTTCGTCTTTTCTTCTGCATATACGGATCGTGCATTCCTCTCTGTGCATGCATTCTTGTCTGGTTTCTCTCTTGCTCTCTACAGAGCCTTGTGTGTGCTTTCTTCCCACTAAGCGTGTGTCTTTTTCTTGTCTCTATTTTTCTATATATTCTTCCCTAGGATGGGTCTCTACCTATCATGTTCCTTCTGTTAGAAAGAAACTTCGGTCAGCCTAGTTTGCCAGACCCTGCGGTACTTTAGGCTAATATTCTTCAGTCAGACCATGTTTCCATTCATGGGGGTGGTTGAGTGTTTAACCACCAACCCTTCCTTCATTAAATAATTCCTCTTCTTGGGATCGGGAAGGGGGTTTATCATTATCAACAAGGGGAAATTCGAGGTCACTTGACATGATGAACCCTCTCTTATAGTTTTCCCATTCTTTCCTCTAGTGATATCATGGCTAGTACTTCAAGGTTTCACCCCCACAGTTAGTTCTTGGCAATTCAAACAATAATGCATTTACATTGTTCCCATGCCATATCATGGTGATCATAATTAATGATTAAGTTCCCATGCCATATCATGGTGATCATAATTAATGATTAATTACAAGTTGAGGGAAAGAGGGGTATTACAATCCCCCCCCCTTAAAAAGGAACATTGTTCTCAGTGTTCTTTCTCAGTAACACCGGTCTTGCCTTTTCATTCAACTGCCTCGGAAGTCTTGACCCTTTTTCTGGGTCAGGTCCTTTCAGACTCTTGGTCTTTGTCACCTATCTTTAATAATCTTGGACAACAAGCATATTAATCACAACTTTCATGCAAAACATTTGTCTGTTGCATAAAATTCAAGAAAAATTCATAACTTAGGACCATACTCATCTGTGTATTTCGTGGATTCGTATCCACATGGTTGTCTTGTTTTTCTTGGCTCACCATTTTTCCATGGACATACCCATTGTGTGCATGATCCCAATCAATAGTTTATAAGAATTATCAAGTCTCCTCTACCTTGTAGTCACTCACCTTCCAGGACCATGATTAGGCATCCCCTTCTTTGCTATACAGTTCCTTGGGTGATCCATCTTGCCTTGCCAAGGATTTCTCGCACCAGAAGAATTTCAGAGATTTCATTGAGCCTTACGGTCAAGGTGTCCCTTAGACTTGCTCTGCTGAGGTGTCCCTCCGGCTTGTGTTGCCACAACACAACATGTTCTAGGGCGATCATGGCTTACCATAGGGTCCTTATGTCTCAACAATGGCATATTTCACGCTTTCCGGCTTGAAAACCTTCATCTGTCCTCCCTAGACAAATATTTTTCATCTCACCCATATCACAGGTATACAAAATTATGAGAACTTATCATCAATTTCGAATTCAGAATTTTCTTGCAAATCTATTACCCACAAATTTCCACATTCCCCATTTGTTTTCATATATGTTCCGCATAGGAACCAGATTTACAAGTATGGGGATTTCCTTCCCATAGTAGTTTATCTCAATAGGCAATTGGTCTTTCTTATGGGCTTACAATACTGCCATATTCAAGACCCTTTTTCCTCTTGCAACTTCACATTCCTCAGCCAAACAACTTGTTAGTTTTCATGCACATTATATTTTCAAACGATGCATACTAAGAGTCCAAGTCATTTTCATCTATTCAAGGGTACAAAGAAAAAGATAAATATTATTATTTGTGTAAGCATCCTTTCAACATACTAAATTTTCCAAATACAATTCAAATATTAAATGACTTTAATCAATGTGCCAATATTCATGGCCACATTCATACCCGATGCACCCTTGCATTGATTTTCAGGCTGCCACACTTGGTGACAAACACTCTACTATGGTGTCTTAGAGTTTAAACAACCTCTTCGCCATATGTCTTATTCCTGCTCGTTCACTCTTACAGCAGGACCATGCTTCCTGCTACAGGCTAATCATGATCCCAAATCAGCACACATGAAACTAAATGTTTCTTTTGAATGCACCTAAGCATTCTTCCCTCATTAGTAACCAGGGTACCAACACTCATGGACACCCAATTTTCTCTTTTATTTAACTCCTATATAATTTAAATTAAAGATTGGAAGGCCCTCCTTCCTTAATGGGAAATCCGTTGTCTCCCCTTTATGCAAACCTGCATTTCCTCGAAGCAATTCCATGCAATGTGCTAACTATGAGCATCTTTATTCCCTAATCTCCCAGATTGGTCATTGTACCCATGGTACTCTTCACTGATGCATTTTCTTGCAATCATTTAAAATCATCCTTGACTAGCATAGACTTCCTCTCTTTATTGTTCAGATTCTTCCTTCCTGAATTTTAACCTGCTTGGGTAGCAATGACATACAACAACCACTTAAAATTGTTTGCATATCATTAGGATAATGAAATATTTTCAGAAGGGATTCCTACTAATGCCCTTCATACCCCATGCCACATAGGTATGAACATTCTTATACATGCTCTGGCTGCTAGCACCCTCTTTGATATTACCTCATCAATGGTGCTTTGTGGGGACTTTTAAAGTCCCTTCAACAATCTTTTAACAACAACCTCTCTCATAGTTATCATTTGCTTGAGGTTTTCCATCATTGGAAACTGTCTTTCTCAACAACTCCAATTCCTCTCTACCCATGTCATCCATCATGAATATATATTAGGTTAGGTAAAATAAAAATGCATGCATCATAGCATTTTAGTCAATAAAACATTTTCAGATATGTCCTATTATATATTTGGGCACTTCATTACATTATTCTTAATGTTTTCATGAGTGCAACACAACAATTCTCAATTGTTTCTATAGTCATTCAACCATCATCGCTATGGTGTCAAACATTTACCTTTCATCAACACACCAGTTTCTTGTCCTATAGAAAACATCATATACAAGAAGAAAGGGGTTAAGAGCTCTTCCCTTTTCCAAATCCTTCTACATAGCCTGGGACTTTCAGTCCAACTGGGCTATTTTCCAAGGCCTTACTACCTTTGTTTAAAATGGCTTCAACTAAGACTATTCATTCAAAATTACTTACTTACTTATTCTCCTTGATGCAACTGTACTTGTTCTTCATAGCTGCTCATCTAAGACCTACAATTCTGTTAAACAATCTGGATTTCTTAGGATGAGAACAATGTTCCCCCTTTTCTCCTTCTTTGCTTATGCAACCTACTTCTTATTGTGATCTTCTTGCTCTTTTCCTTAAGCAGCCTTGGTTAGGCTCACCCTAACTCTTAGGATACATCAACAAGCTTTAATAACTAACCTTTTGTTCATAAAGAGCCATGATCATGTGCACGCTGCACACTACCATTCAATTATCAAAATGTTCTACACTTGTGGGTTAGTTTTCCACTCATATATTTCGCTTTAGAATGTAATCCATGATTCTTATATAAATAGGCTTGTATCCCACTCCTCAATTCTCAATAGTCATTAAGGTGGTGACTTCGTTCTCTTGACAGAGTCTTCACACATCTCTTCCAGAGGGAACTCCTTCAGCATGCAACTTCCTTATTACATATTCTTCTCTATCTATGATGGCCTCAACCTTGAGATAGCTTCGGTTGTATACTAAATGTTCCATAAGGAACATAAAATTGCATCTTTATGTAACACATGCAACCCCTAATTTCCATTTCTAGGGATGGGGAATCAAATTTTTGCGTTTCCTTGGTTAATTTTCTATCCCTTACTAAGCAGAACCATCTTATTCTGCTCCTCCGAAGTTTATATCTCCCATTACGCACTTAAACTAGCTAGTGGGGTCCTCCTCATGACCTCGGGCTGAAAAACGCACTTAAACTAGCTAGTGGGGTCCTCCTCATGACCTCGGGCTGAAAATTAGGGGCTAAGAGTCTTCTTAGCGAAGGTTTCGGTACATCAAAACTCTCAGACTTCTAAAGTTCCAACGGTGTCATCGAATTTCCCAAATTGTCGAACAATGAAGGAAATCAACAGTCCACATCCTCCAGTGAGATCCTAAGTTAAAAGGGGCTTCGACGTTCAATGCAAAACTCTCCTTTTTCCCAATCCCCAAAGTCCTAAAATCTCACCACATGGCCTTAGCCATTCAACGATCGATGGTCTTCGTTTTACATTTTCGGTGTTTCGACAATCAACGATCACCGTTGGGATTTCGGCATTCGACGATCAACTATCCACATTATACCCTCCTCAGCTATACTACGTTCAATCTTCTGAACTCCCAGACTCCCAGAGTTTCAGACACGTCACCAACCATGTTGGCTAGGTGGGCATGAACCAGAAGTTGACACACGATGAGGGTCAAAGGGTGATAGATGTCCTCATTAGGGGGTGACACGTGTCATTCTTTAATAGTCATAAAGGGTCTGTGAATCGGCCAATTTCGGGTGACACGTGGCACCTTGGTTGCGGGTCTATGTCACTCGGGATGACATTAGTGAGCCACGTCAACCCCCATCATATGGTTGGGATGTATCCACGTGG
>CBVK0102193830.1:0-10906 GCA_900067695.1 Picea abies | reverse complement strand
TTCGTTGGATTCCATGGTCTCAACATCCCCTTTTTAGATTCTCATTCTCTCACCTTTTTGTCATCAAATCCATCATTCTTTTAATGCCTCTTCAGCAAATCTCATATGCTCAATCCCATTTTCTTCCATGCAATCGGCAACAGAATCATTTGTTGGGCTTAAGCAATTTGTTGGATTTGCATCTATTCTTCTACTAGTCTAGGGGATTCTTTATGGGGTATTCTAAGTCTATGTTACTATTATTGATTGACCCTGGTTCAGAATTGATAAGCTTTCCAACAAAATCCCTTTAAAGTTATCGGCCCTCCTGGTAAACCAGAAGGCAACGTAGCACACAGAGTGTGTTGCATAGTCTCACCTGAGATAACTCTATGAGTGGCTGCAATACTCAGGCGTTTGCAACCAGGGAATGAGTGGAGATATGTGGTCATGTTATGTAATATTCATTCATCTAGTCTAACATCTAGTTATAACATTCATTATATGCATGCATGTGGAATACCATATCTACTTAGTTATTTCATTCATTCAATGTTCATCAATTGATCAGACATAAAGACATATACATTCATTCACATAACACAGTGTTATTGTGGTTCACCCCCTCTTGGGCTATGTCCATAAAGATCTAGATCTCAATCTTCTTATTATGGTTCAGAAATATATCACGCCGTGCGTGGTTACATTCTTGGATCTCACTCTCCTCACTAGGCTCCTCGATCCCTGTGAGACTGACTAGATTACACCAGGCTCCTTAGCCTGTGATCTAACCCTCAGGTTGAATCGCTCAATCCTTCCTTAGCTCACCATCTTAATGACTCATATAGTTTTTAAAACTCTTTATCTTCCTATCTCCCTCTGGATGTCCTCTCTATCCACCATATTATTGCCTAAGTAATACTTATTTATATCTTTGAATCGCCATCCATTACAATGCATTACAAAAACCCTAACCCTAGCGTTGTTAGGTATTCCTTGCATGCACGCTTCACCTGCTTCTCTTACATGTGATGCTTTTCCTTCCAGCTATATTTTGCATGCTTTTCCTACAAAAATAGCCTTTCTTCCTAGCTAGGACTGCATCCAATAGGCCCCCAACACTGACATGTGGCTCGTCTCGAGCCACCTAAACCTTGTGTGTTTCTTCGATCTCTCCTGCAAGAGCCTAGAAATTCTCTACGAGTTCCTTTTCTTGTGTTTGAGCCTACGCAGTCTTCTCCCCGAGTGCGTCCAATCCCTGCACTTTAATATCATCATTGATAATCTCTACACACTCTACTTGAGTTTGTGCCATGTTCTTCTTTGCATCTTCTGCCTGCGCAATGACTTATGCTGCCCACTCTTGGAGCAATTCCATTTGAGCTTGGCACTCCTTCTTTTGTGTATGTGCGAATATGAGTTATGCCTACAAATTCTTCATCTCTTGTGCTCCTTTGACATGTTCAATTATCATCATTGTCTTCTTCCTCTGCTTGAGGTCCTAGATAGTTGTGCTTATCCTTTCTCCTTCCTCGTCCCACTTCTGGACCTGTTGATCCTCTTCCATATTTGTCCATAGCTATGATGCCTTCTCAAACAAGTCGGTCATTGCGTGGACTTGTCACTCCATCTCCTCTATCTGCACTGCTACTTCCTGCTTCCTATGCTCCTTCACCTCTGGAGGGATGGTAGGTATGAGTTGTTCCCGGAGGTGCTCGATCTCCTGCCTGCATTGATCGATGGTTTGCACAATCTGATCAATATTTTGTGTCGCTTTGAGCTCTATTGTCTACGCGCTCTTTGGAACTTTCTCATATGCTACATCCAATCTGTGCTCTAGCCTATCCATGTGGTCCTTCTCCTCTTTGGTCTCGAGCTTGAACTACTTGAGTACCAATTACAACTTGTATCAACTATCCTTTGTCTGTTGTAATTCCATTGTGTTTGTTCGTGCACGCGACTGTACCTCATGCGTGGCATTGACTTGCAGTTTATACAAGGGCTTGGTTGGTATCTGTGTCATTACCAACTGTATTTGAGCCAAATCCTACAAGGGTGGCTCACCCATAATTTCATCCATGCACAGCATGCTGGGTGTAACGTGAAATGTCAAGCTCGGCTATGATGTCATCTAGATCCTATCATGCTCGCTCGATCCAGCCTCAACTCTTCTTTGTGATATTGATGGGACTGTTTCTATGCCCCTGTCGGGTCTCTGTGTTTCTCTGAGTTGCTAGAGGATTTGTCTCATGTCTTCCAACTCCTCCTAAATTTTGTCCCTCTAGCACTGGGCATCATCAAAATACTCCATTGTTCGATCCTGGACCATTTGGGCCACAAGGTCCACGTCGTCTTTCATGATGGTATATTATGGTGGCATCCTTTAGACCTTATCTTTCTTGTGTGCATCCCTCGTTTGTATAATTGTCTTCTTGGTTGGCCTTTCTCCTGCTGAGTAGAACTTGATGTGGTTCCTTGTGTTGTCTCGGTTTGTTTCTCTTGTTTCTGTGGTGCCTGGGTGTTGTTCTTCACTGCGTGGGTACCTTTCTTGGACACACCCCCTTTCTTCTGTTGTGCCTTTTTATGACCGTTCCTTGGCTTCTTGGGCACTATTTTGTCTTCTATAGGTGTTTGTTCCTTCCCTGCCTCCGTCTCCTTATCTGTGGGAATCTCTTGATTCAGGATTGGAATATTCCCAACATCATTCCAATCCTTGATGGCCATTTCTACGTCATCTTCCTTGATGCAATTCTGCAGTTGTAGCCATTGGTTGTCAGGATCCTTTTGTGCTTGGATCCACATTGCATGCATGGTTGCTTTAAAGTTGATTATACCCGGATACTACGCAACCATCTCTGGTGTAATCCTCCAAGTGTTGGCGATGCTTTCCTACAAGTCATTGTAATATCCTTCGAACATGCCTGCATTCGCACTTTTTGTTCTTGGGGTCTTGAGTGGTCCCCAGCGATAGGTATCACACTGCATGGAAAGCAATGGATCTCATAGCAAAGAATGAATACTTAGGCTCCTTCCATCTGACCAAGGTGATTAGGAAGAGTAGCCACGAATAGTGAAAATTTGTCCCTAGGTCTTGTGCGTCCTTCCAATCTTCCAAGAACAGATTCAATAAGTATGGATCCCAACTGAGTGTGGGGCCCTCCGCACACTATGTTGTAGCTACAACAACCCCAACAGTGACTTCCTCCTTGCGGAATTTCCTAAGTAACTTGCATGCCATGATTTTTGTGGCCATACTTGTCACTGTGCCACTAATACGCTTGATTATTATTCCTCATGACCCCTTTTTGTACCATACTTCTTCTTCATTTCCTCGGCTAGTGAATAGGAAGACTTAGTGAGGAAGGTGTAAAGGTCTGCTATTGACATCAGGTCTTCAAGCAGCCAAGGGAAGAAAAACTCAATCACAAGAACTTGTTGAATTTAAATTTTAAGAACATTGAAGAACATCATAGCAGTATTATAATCAAACATTCATCATAACACAACCACGACATCTCATATGGATCATCCAATCATGAGTACTTCAATATAAGAGGCAACAAGATGATATAAAAAGAAACTGAATTCTATTAATCAATATGCCTCAAGTCTAATACATAATGAAAGAACAACTTACTTAGTCAAAATATTACAATCAGGGAGCCTTGCTCAATCATTCGAACCTATTTAATCACTTAAAAGATGTATTTTTAATCAAAAGAGGAAAGGCAATAGCTAGAGGTATGATTTGGCCTTCCTATCCTAGGATTCTCCAAAACAAATACAATTCTAACACATGTGCTAACATATATTAACTAACTGCCACAATTTAGGAGCCATGTTGGCAACCACTCCAACAAGAATTAAAAGGCATGTCTTCTAGCTTAGGCGCATTCTTCTTTAGTTCCAAGTGTCCTCAAATGATCATATGTTGCTTCTAATCTACCACCTGTGATCCTTGTTCTCTCCACATCATCAACAAGGAAGAAGGAGTCATGAATTCGAAACTTTGACTGCAAGGGCCAGTTCCTAGCACCATTATGTAGCTCATTTCGTAGCCAATTTTGTAGCGCCCTTTGCAAAACAACTGTACATATTTTGTAGCGCCACTCCTAAAACAGCTCTGCATTTTCTATAGCTCCACTCTTGTTTAATGACTGTGTAATTTCTGTAGCGCCCCTCCTAAAATATCTTTGCATATTTGGTAGCGCCACTCCTGTGCAATGACTGTGCAAGTTCTGTAGCCCCCCTCCTGAAATAAATCTGTAGATTCGGTAGTGCCATTGTTGAAACATGTCTACAAATTCGGTAGCACCACTCCTATGTAACAACTCTGCATATTCATTAGCGCCACTGTTAAGTTTAGCAAGGATATTTTGTAGCACCTTAGGTAGCGCAATTGCAGAACATATTGTATAGATGATTCCATAGCACCATGGCACTACAGAATCTCTGTGTTTTTTCTATGTGATGAAATCAATCCTTCAAAAACACAAAAAACTTAGTTGATTGACTAAGAGCCTGTATATGCCTGTATAGGTGGAAAAAAATATACTTCCTTGATCATTTCACACTTGCAAAAAGAGACCACCCACAAAATCGGATCTGTCATCCCCCAACTACTTCATCAATCTAGCACTCCTCCTTCTTGCAGGAGAACTTCCCTTTGTCCTAGCAGCATATTTTTCCTTTGAAGGGATACTCCTCTTGATTGCAGGTTCATCTCTTTCTATTACATCTTGTACCAGAACATTTAAGTTCCTCTGGGCCATTTCATCCTTGAAATGTTGCAATTCCTCTTTGAGCTTTCTATTTTTGGACTGGAAGATTTTTTTTTGCCTGTAGAGGGTCTTAAGCTGCCTATGGAGAGGCAGGGCTCTTCTTGCTAAAAACATTGCCAGATCAATGGTTTCACTATACATGTCCATGAGCTCCTTCATCTTGCTTCTCCAAGTCAAAAAAAATTATTTCAAACGAGCAACTTCTTTTCTAGCATCCTCAAGTTGTTTGATCAATATTTTGAAAGTGGCATTACTAGGAAGAGTGTTGATGTTGATAACGTCAACATGATTCTCAATGCCTTTACCGTTATCTTTCTGCTGAATAGAGTCTCTATCTATAACCTCAACAGGCTTCTCAATGACTTTACCCTTATCTTTCTCTTTCAACTTCCTTGAGGGATGATGATCTAGTAAAAGGCTTCATGATTATGATCTTAGTTGTTGGAGCAAGTGAAGGGAAATGCAACTTCCTTCCTCTCTTGGATATGGCTTTGGTGGATGAACGGACTTCTTTCAATTCAGGTGCAGGAGGAGGTGAAAAATCTATCCTTAGAGAGTTATGAACCTCCCTCTCTTCTTCTTCAATTTCCTTGGGGGTTTCTTTGTCTTGAGTAGTGTGTTTGCTTTTTCTCTTCCTACTTGTTCCTATTGGGGAAACACTACTAGATGAAAAAGGGCTCTATATCCTAGATTGAGAGGTAGAGACTATATATAGCTGCATATGGGCAGAGACAATGAATTTTTCCCAAGGAATGTTCCTTTTCTTCAACTCTTCCATGACCAGCATCCTGATCAACCTAGAGTGGAAGACACTAGTGTCCATAGCCTTGGACTTGACTTGGACTCTATTAGACATATTTCCCATACTCCTCAAAAGATAAAAATGGATATTCATTGCATCCTTACCAGTAAAATGTAGCAAGAGTCCTATATGATACTGATATAACATGTTAAACCTCCCCTCACATGTAAAATATCTCTGGATGATCTTCAGCATTTTATCAAAGCCTTTAACTAGGTGGCTCCTAGGCACTCCCTTAGACAAATTGTCTTTCTGATAGTCTGGTTTGAGGAAGTCCTTGAAAAAGGCAGCATTGAGGATCATGGATTTAAACCACCTCTCACCAGTATTAGGTATCCTAGTGGTTTCTGCAATAGAGGCCTCAGATATCGCAAACTCAAGGTTTCCTACCTTGGTCTTAATACCAACAAAGTGTAATGAAAACTTCCTTGCTACTTCAAGGTGTCTCCTCTGCATGTTTTGACAAGTGTGGTTCCATTTTTGGATACCACAGACCATCATCTCCGATCGGGACAGCAGGTTCCTCAACTCATTTTCATTGAGTCTCTATTCACTGTTGGACACCAAGCTCACTAAATCCACTGCCTAACACCCTTAAACCGATGGCCAAACAGAGGTCTTCAATCAGACGACTGTGCACATTATGCGCATGTATAACTCTAAGCATATGTGTACATGGAATGAGAGTCTTCCCTATGTTCAACACATCTACAACAAGGTTCTCCATAGCTCCACCAACCATATACCCTTTCAGGTGGGACTGGGATTCCAACCCTTGGGTCCCATTAATGTTGCACTACCTCTTGTAAAAACATAGGAAGATTCTTCCCATGTTCATTCTAAGGCTGACAAAGACACCAGATTGATTGAGCGGATTCAACACATCCTCCAACAGGTCCATGAAATTTTGGAGAAAGCCAATGCTAAGTACAAGAAGCACCATGATCAACACTGGGTACCACATAAGTTTCAGGTGGAAGACAAATTCTAGTTACATTTGTAGAAAGAGCACCTTACAAGGCCCCATAGGAAGCTCCTCCCACTTTGTTATGGGCCTTACACTATCACCAAGGATGTGGGTAGCAATGATTTTGAGCTCAACACTCCACCCTTCCTTGGCTTGCACCCAATTTTCAATGTGGACCTCCATCTCGATGGATTACATGTCTGGCCTTCCATCCACCAAGAAAGGAAATAAGAAGATTCAACACATCGGCCAATAGGCCCATGAGATTTTGCAGAAAGCCAATGCTAAGTACAAGCAATGTCATGATCAACACCAGGTACCGCACAAATTTCAAGTGGGAGACAAGGTTTGGTTACATTTGCAGAAAGAATGCCTCCACTTCGCTATGGGCCTTACACCATCACCAAGGTTGTGGGTGACAATTATTTTGACCTCAACACTCCCCCCTTCTTTGGCTTGCACCCAATGTTCAATGTGGACCTCCTATGACCATATTTTTAACCATTATTGGACACCTCAGAGATCGAAGAATAGTTGACACCAACATATCTCAACCCTGATTGCATGGAACAGGAATCCATTGATCAAATAGTGGACACATAGGTCAAGGGCACTCACCAACATAGGATCCATATTTATCGGGTTGTCAAGGCAGGGAAGCTCTTGCACCAAGGCAAGTGGCTCACCTGGGGCCAAATTCGCTAGAAATTTCCTCACCTGATGGGGGAACTCAACGCAATGGATACCATTTCTTCCTAAGGGGGGAGGACTAATCTACGTGGATATTGGTGGCCACCCACCTATTCCAATTGGTTCATATTGACAATTTTTACTTCAACACATTCTTTTGTAATTATTTGTAATTGTGGGTTCTACACTTTTGAGGTTGTCTAAATCCCTATACAACTTCCAGGTGGAGACTGGTGGCCGCCCACCCAATCCAATTGGATTATTTTGTAAGTTTTCATGTCAGTACATCTTTATGTACTTCCAGGGCCATTTTGGGTCCCTAAACAATGTTTTTTTTCTTTCCATAGACAAATTGTAGACGAAGTCAGATTTTTACGACATAATGTGTATTTATCGAAAATACCTTTCCAATGGGCTATCACGCGTGTAAAATGGATGTTGTGTGAAAATTTTACGACCCCGGGAAGTTGAGGTACCAACTTACCCATCAGGGCCCACATAAATTTTGGCGTTTCATCTCTTAGGGTTAGGTTTTTGGATGTCTAGGGTTTTGGAATTCATGAGTAATGTTAAAAAGGCCTCTAGAGCCTCATTGTAATTATTTTCCTCAGACGGATGTGCGTAGAATCCACATCTCTTCTCAGAGACAGCTACTACCATTCAAGCAAGTTGTTTTCAGTTCTGTAGTTTTACAGTTTCAGCCTATTTTATTTATTCAATAGAAGTTATTCTTCACTAGATATATGTTGTTGTTCTCCATATATTTGTGTTATTGTATTATGTCTATTATTCATTTCATTCCACTCATAAATCTGAATCAGTGGTATCAGANNNTCTATTATTCATTTCATTCCACTCATAAATCTGAATCAGTGGTATCAGAGTGGTCTGCTCTTCATTTATTTTTCTTCATGCACGTCCTTGACAAGATCTGGGTACAAGAAGTTGGGACTCGAACTAGTCGATCCTTTGCAAGATCGGTTGCGCTGAGCCTGAAACAAACCATTGGCGATTGAAAATGTCAACGTAATTTTGCCTGCAAAGTGTTTCTAGTCCTATTATTATATAAGACTAAATAATGCTAGTAGGTGGGATCCTCTTGGACTTTTGAAGATTAGGTTTGTTCATTTTATGATGATGAGCTACAAAGGTTTACACGGTTGATGAGAATACGGTTGTCATTAGTTAAGCTTTGGGATGTTGTTCTTTCATGATACTACAGCCTTATATTCATTATGGTATTTGTTCTTCTCACACCTGCACAACAAATGTTAGTGAAAATCGAAAAAGACATTTTGAGGAAAACAAAATACTATATCTAGTACAAAAGAGACCTAGTTTTGTGATACTATATGGATGAAAATGCTTGTTGATACTGGTTAACTCCTAACTAACAAGAAAATGGTTATGAAATATTGTTAAGTTACATTTTATATACATATGGTGGAAATTTTAGTGGCGCATTTTGGCAAGGAGATAATATAATGGTTATGCATTGGTTGATGCAATCGGTAAATGATATGCATGTGTTACAAACCTTGGTGGCCCATGGAAGTAGTGGCTTGCATTTTTTTGGTGATTACGTTGTTAGTGATGATTATATTGTATAGTTGTCAATAAATTTATTTGAGTTATGACATGGGTGGCGCATTTGGCAAGGTAACGATGCAATGGTTGAATTGTGGAACTTTGATTATGTTATGGTTTAAATGTGTTGATATTATTGATGCATTGGTTGATTAATGGTGTTAATGGGGGGCTCATTGGCAAGTACTATGGAGTAAATGTGATGTGGGTGGAGGCGACGTCCATTTACTGCACGTCCCCTTTACCCTTCCTGTTGAATGCCACCCTCATCGGACTATTGTTTGAACTGGCTGTTGTGTTCACGCTCCGGATTTTCAGCAGGGTGAAACCGCTCGAGCACTCCTCCTCTTAAGGTTTTCGATTGACAGGTATGTCTCTTTTGGACATTCTTGACTTCCCTTTGGTTATGAAATGTTTTTGGCTCGGTTGTTTGGGTTTGTGTTGTCCTGAGTTTTGCAATTGTGTGGTTTCGTCTTTGAATGGAAAATCGATGGCTCTATGTATAATTATTGCAAGTTCATGGTCTTCTTGGGTTATAGTTTTGTTACCATTGTGTTTTGTTAAAGGGTTTTCTTTTTAAAAATATGGTTGGATGATTGTCTTCACGGTTCCTGGGTTTTACTAGAACCCTGTCCAACTCTGTCAAGGAAATGCATCTCGTCTGCAAGTATCGTGGTCCTTCTTGAGTGTGTGCATTTAGCTCGAAGTTCCACCACAGTAGGTTCCCCCCTCCCTCCTGAGATGGCTACTGTGTGAACCCCTAAACCCTCCAGACTGGAGCTGCATAAGAAGTCTATCAAGCATGTTGCGATCATTTGGCCTATTACTTCGGTTGCAGTCTCACCCGTTATTCGTTTAGCAGTCGTGTTAACATGGTTTTTGACCAATACCTTTGTGACAATGGCATGAGCCCCATGTTGCCAATTGCACTTCTAAGGGTCACAGTCACCAGCTTGTTGTCAAGAAACAAGTTTCTGTTATGAAAGGGCCTCTGTCATTTTTTTTTTGGTCCGTGGTATACACCGTGATCACGCTTGTTGGTCTATTGTTTCCCTTACCACAGTGTTGAATTATTGGTTATTATACAACCATTAGAATGGTGCTTATGATGTTCAGATGGTGGTTGGAATTAGTCACAGGGGTTTGGTGTTGTTCACACATGTCGCGTCCTGTAGGTGATGTTCTGAGAATTGGAAGTTTGGATTGCATATGTTTATTGCATGTCTTGTCATTGGTAGAATACACTTGAATGTGTGTGGTCTGGTCACTCACAAGCGACTTAATAAATGGCCCAAACTGGAGTTTTTTTTTAGTTATATCATGTTTATATATTTTTGTGTGGTTATGGGAATTATGACACTATGGAATCCTCTCAATTGTGCATCGCATATAATATGGATGGCTTGCTTTGTATGCGCAATGATACCCCCAAATTCTAAGTGTGTTTGTGGTTTTGAAATTGATCATTATTGATTACAGTTGTGTGGGATGTTTGGCTCAGTTTTAAGTCGCATCGAGATATTTATTACACAGTGACATGGTTACAGGGTTTCAGAAATTGGGTTCTGCATACCCTGTGTATAAATGATGATTGTTGGTTATAGCCAATTGCCTTTCAGGCATGATATGTGAGGCCTTGATCATTTTGATTTTTCTAGTGCATATATATGTATGGGAATGGATATCATTACAAGATCTCGATTGGCTCTATTAACAGAAGTAGAGTCTTCATTATTATTATTTGGAAACACTACTTTCAAATACAGACGTGATTGGGGAAATGTATGGAAATGATGGATGTTAATGGTTACAAATTGAGTGTTGTTGTTGACTGTTATAACATGCAGAATGTACGAATAAAAGGAACATAACCTCTTACAAATTGTGTGAAGTACTTGTGTTTTGTAATGGTGTTGTATTGGATATTTTATTATTGGATAGTGAACTAGTTAAATACACAGGAATTACTACTCAGTCATCTGATTGTTGGTTGATATTATGGATTGCTTGATTAATATCATGAAAAGTAAATGTTTTTTCCCCTCTCATTATCTCATTTTCCACTAATTACAACCCCCTCACATATCCCATATTCATTTT
>CBVK0102193737.1:0-17284 GCA_900067695.1 Picea abies | reverse complement strand
TTAACACTTATTATAATTATTTAACTGTTTAACATATTTTCAAATTCTTAATAGTACTTGGACAACTGTTTAACATATTTTCAAATTCTTATTAGTACTTGAACAGAAAAATTCTTATTAGTGCTTGGACAGAAATATGGGAAAAATTATCAGAACTGTAAACAGTATTTATGAGACCATCAATTTGGTTGCGGTGTTATTGATTGAAGAATCTTAGAATTGTAGTTATTTCCAAGTAAACTGGAAAATTTATCAGAACTGTAAACAGCGTTTATGAGACCATCAACTTAATCAACTTAGTTGTGTGATGTTATTCACAACTTAGTTGTGATGCTATTGAGTGAAGAATTATATTATTTCCAAACAAACTGGAAGTTTATAAAAATTATTTAGTGTCAATTTTAATATATTGTTTTCTCTTAAAAGTTCATCTTTATTCTAAACAGTTCATGGCTTCATGAGCGATAAACTTGGTTGTGAAGCTATTGATTGATAAACTTGGTTGTGGTGCTATTGATTGAGGGCATATAGCTTTTTTTTTATTAGTATTCTAAACAGTTCATGGCTTCATGAGCGATAAACTTGGTTGTGGTGCTATTGATTGACAAACTTGGTTGTGGTGCTATTGATTGAGGGCATATTGATTGAAGGCATATAGTTATTTCCTGAAGATTAGAAATTTATGTAAAATTTTTATATTTTTAATATGTTTTCTTGAATGATGAAAAATTTATAGAAAATTTTTACTCTTTTTAATATGTTTCTTTGAATGATGGACAGTGCATTTGTTGTTCTTTTCCCTGGAAAGTCCTTCCTTTAAACTTATGAAAAACATTGCAAGTGGAAAGTCCTTCCTTTAAACTTATGAAAAACATTGCAAGTGGTTGGCCACATAAGTAGTTTGCTTTCAGGGGTGAACTATAAATTCTTTTAAATTTATGAAAAACATTGCAAGTGGCCACATAAGTAGTTTGCTTTCAGGGGTGAACTATAAATGGTTTTTAAGGGGTGAATTATTGAATATAAATATTTTTGTTTAGTTAAGTTGTATAGAGGTTGTATTTTTTCATCAAAATCATTATGACTTGTATTTTTCTGACAGTTTATTTATGTTTCTAGGGGAATTGAATCATGATGGGTGGCTTAGCATGTCATTGTTTTTATAGATAAAAAATAAGGATCTATGTTTAATGTAAAAATCTTGGTTAATCTTAATAATTTTTAAAGTGCTATTTATAATTTTGGTGAATTTTATTAATTTTAGAAGTGTCACTTGTAAAATGTTTGACTATATTTTTATAAAAATATTATTTTTTAAAAATTTAATATAATTTATAAAAAAAATTTGGTGAAATAAATTTAGATAACTCATTTTAAAAAACAAATATATATATATATATTAAATAATAAAAATAAAACTCCAATATAAAAATTTAACTCATAAATTACATTTGAGTTCAAACAAATTCCTGGATAGATTGCATCTGTGAGTTCAAACAAATTCCTGCATTTGAGTTCAAACAAATTCCTGGATAGATTGCATCTGTGAGTTCAAACAAATTCCTGTATTTTGAAGAAATTCAGCAGCTCCTAAAAATTAAAAAACAAAATTGAGATAAAATAGAATTCTCCCCCTTATAGCTTCACAAGTACAAGAATTCCGTTTTTAAACTTTTTTTAATGATTTTTTTAAGGTGAAAGGGTGCTTTATCGGGAAGAAGATTTCATGCATCGATTTGATTTGGTAATTAATTTAAATTGTAATCTTAAAACAAATTATTATTATTTTAAAGATTTTAAATAATTTACAAATAATTAATACTTCAACTTCAAACAAATTATTATTATTTTAAATAATTTATTAATAATTAATATCTTTATTATTTTAAAGATTTTAAATAATTTACCAATAATTAATACTTCTTATTTTAAATAATTTATTAATAATTAATACTTCTTTTTATTTAAATTAAAAAAAATAAAAATTATTGTTCATATAAAAATTTTATGTATAATTTACATAGAAAAATTTTTGGAAAAAAAAACTGTGTAAAGTTTTGAAATATCCACTTTTCGATGAAAAAAATATTATCAAAACTTTTGAAACAGAAAAAAATATTATTAAAAGTTTGGAGAAAAAAAAAATATTATTATCATTATCTTAAGATATCGTACAAACAATTATCAATTACTTAACTTTAACTTTCCTTTAAGGAAAGAAATAATAAATTTTCCTTTTGTGAAGAATAAAAGAAAAACCTAACATCAAAGAATCCACCTCAGCAGCTGTTTGAATTTCTTGTCTTTGGGTCTTCTACAGCTAGGTCTTATGATATCTCCATATTATGAAGGTTTCCTTGCTATTTAATTCGTTGAGAAGCTCAGTTCCTCGTTCAAACCTCTCTGGATGGACCAACCTATTGAATTTAGCACAAGAAGCACCTTAACTCGGGAAGAAAATGACTGATGTTTTATTGATACATTTCAACACCCTCACTGTAACCTTAAATTTTAAAACTGCTAACACCACACCAGCCAATGGTGTTTTCAGCAAGAAATCACACTGCTAATACAGTCTTTGCGGCATAGAACTGAACTGCCCTACTGAACAGAACTTAAAATATTCCAAAGAATAGAGCATTTTTATGTGTTGAACAGGATTGAATACCAGCAAACAGGACAGACCCTCTGTACAAACACGGATCATACCAGAGAAACCAGGAAAACTGTGTAAATAAGAATTTTTAGCAACAAGATTCATCACAAGGAAGGAAAATTTCAGAAAACAAAAAGAACGTTGCTTTAAAATTGAGTCAATTAGAGAATAATTTACAGAGTTTTAGTTACAGAGATAAACAGTCGTCTTGCGCAGGCTGCTGGCAGCAAGGATGTCATATTCAGTTCCTGAGTCTTGATTGCGTCTTGTTGTGACAGCAGCCTTCACGGGTTTGTAACTGCTTGACGGTTACACCCACGTGACGTCATCTTTTCTTTGAATACGAATATTTGTTTTTTAATTTTTATGTTTTATTACTGATCAGACCTTCCATTTTTAGTTGTTGATGGTCCCCATGAACACTTTCATGGGTATCACTGACGATGACCATGTGCTTAACTAGCACAGTCTTAAAGGCTTGAGCTGTTCTCATTTATTTTAAAGGAATGCGAGACATCTGCTAGCAATTTCTCTAGTTCTTCATTCACGTCTTCCGAGCCTGCTCTTTCTGCTTTTCCTTGTCTGGTGAAGGTTGTACCATCATAAGTTTTCTGTTTGCTCAGTTCTTTGTAAGGAGCTTCAGATGCAATGGCTAACATTCTTAGTCAGTGTGGCCATTCTTGTTACAATGACTACAATGTTTGGAAGTCTTCCCTTCATCTGCATCATGCTTTCCCTAATGGCATATGAAGGGACTTGTTTTGCTCCTTGTATGTCTGCACTTTCTTCCCTTTCATCTCAACACACAGGGCTCTGTGCAAGCTTCATATATGCACTGAATATCAAATAACGACAATTCTTGTTGAATGTAGAGATGCTATCCTTCTAAATACTTAAGCACAATGGGGCTCTTCCTCGGAAACTTTCAGCAAGTTAGCATACGTGTGAAACTCAACAGTGTATTCAATTTCATTCACATCCTGCCCTGGTTTCTGCGATAGGTGCTGTCAATCAACTTGAAGTTCCCGTCAATACCCACTGGGTAGAACATTTTGCGTAACACTGTTGAACTCTTCCCAGTCTACTACTGGCCTTCGTCCTTGCCTTACTTGGTGCTCACAAAAACTTTAACACCAGCGCAAGGCCTGACCATTCATCTGTAGTCAGGCAAATGAAATTTTCCGATTATTTGAAGGCCTTGGCAAGTGAAGTATACTTCTAGCTACCTGAATCAATCATCCAATTTCTAGGCATCCATAGCACCGTCAAAGGGTAAGATATCAATCTTAGCTTCTACCTTAAAATAACTAGAAAGGGGATTACGAACATTCTCTTCTTCAATAAAGGGTTCGCCTTCCTCATGCTTTGGCTCCTCTCCTGCAGCCTTATCTTTCTTCAGAAAGGTCCACCAATGGCACATTGTTTCCTGCAGGGACTCATTGTTTGCCTCCATCTCGGAGGACCTTTCTTCACAGTCATGGTCCATTCTCCTATACTGGCTTCATTCTAAACCCATCTACACCTCTTCTCCACTAGCTTAGTGCTGGCTGATTGTCAATATTATCCACATGCTTAATCTGGGACCTGTGGGATATGGGTCTCTGATTCGGGCTTGCACTTTTAGGATGCAAGTGCTCTGATACCAAAACTCTGATCTGTTTTATTGACACCTTTCAAAACAGTGACTGTAGCATGGAATCCAAAGTGCCAACCACACCTACCAATGGAGGATTCAACAAGAAATCACACTGCTAATAGAGTTTTTGCTGCAAAGCAGGATTGCATACCAGAAAACAGGGCAGACTCTTTGTATAAACACCCAGTATGCCAGAGAAACCAGGAAAACTGAATAAATGAGAAGTCTTAACAGCAAGATTCATCACAAGGAAAGAAAATTTTAGAAAACAAAAGAACGTTGCTTTATTCATCAGGAGAACAATTTACAGAGTTTTTAGGTACAGAGAAATACAGTCGTATTGCAAAGTTGCACCCTAGTGCTGGTAGCAAGGATTTCATATTCTGTCCTGGACTGCGTCATGTTGTGACAGCAGTCTTCTCTTCCTTTTCCCTATTTCTGTCACTATTTGCTCCCCTCCCTGCTGCTGGAGAAAATGACATGTTTTTCCCTATTTCTGTCACTATTTGCTCCCCTCCCCGCTGCTGGAGAAAATGACGATGTTAATACATCGAGAATCACGGCTCAAGAGGAAAAAATGGCATGTTAATACATCGAGAATCACGACTCAAGAGTTTGACAGTTACATTCACGTGGCTTCATCCTTTCTTTTAATAATTTTTTTTGATCCAATACAGATCAATGATAGTGCCATGTGTTTTGTTTCATTGATAATAGAATTCTATCATAAGAGTACCCATGTCAGCTGCCAGAAATAGAAAAACCCATACACAGCATAACAGTAAATGTATACAAATAGACGAGTTGAGGATTGAAACACTATTTGCTTGTTTTTCAAAATTAAATTTTCCCAGACTTCATAACGTTTCAAACTGCATTCAATCATAAATTGGGTTCGATCAGGCAGACCATAAAGAGGTCCCCTTCTAAGCCACTTCGTTTCTGTCAATGCCCTAGGCTCTGTCAATCCCTAGGCTATACATAAGTAGAATTATAGGTCAATATTTAGTGGATGTTAAATAGGGGAAGTAACAAAACCCGTGAAACTATTTCAGCCAGAGATGGAATGAAAGAGTTGAACATGCTTGACAACCAAACAAAGCAAGAGTAATAAGTAGGTCATGGGAAAAGACACCACAAAAATCAAAGTTCGGAATCAGGGAACCTCGAAAAAAGATATCATGGAACAGTATATAATTTTACAATGCATCCATGTCATGATATTTGTTTGTTGGGTTCATCAGGGCGTATCTTGATCACACTAAAACTGAAATGAAGATGGGACTGATAAAGTATATTGAACAATGTTGATGTGCAGAGTTTGCTGACATAACGTGGGAGGAATTCCATGGACAATATTTGGGTGCTTCACAGAACTGTTCCGCTACGAAAAGTAATCATAAGTTCACGGATGCCCAACCTCCTACGAAGGTAATACAATAATCCTCTTAAGATATTAAATAAACACATGGCAAGTAATGAAAGTTTTCAAAGCGCGTCTTTATGTGTATCTTTGTTTTATTGATTTTGTTTAGACTTACAAAGTATATAATTAACATAGTTACCAATTTAATTTAATAAGAAACGTGACTTCAAAATTATAACTCTAATTTTTTATTTATTTATTTTGGTTAAAAACACTAAAATGACTTGTTTGAAAGAGTGGTTTTGACAAAAACTTTAAAATTTACCCAAGTGATGTTACAAGTATCATCTGTTTTCTGTTTTTTTTGGAATTAAAATTATGATTTAATAAAAATAGTGATCTTAACAATTGATACTATCGTAAATAAAAAAAAATTCAAAATCTACTCATAAATTACTATTTGAAAATTTATTTATTAATTAATTTTATTTTTTTTTAAATTTACTTTAAAAATTAAATAAGTTGAAATAATAAAAAAAAAACTTCATAATTTAAAACAATGAAAAAAAAATTAAAAAACATAAAAAATACACTAAAATAAAACTAAAACTAAAACTAAAAATAAAAATGAAAAATAAAACATTTAAAATACAAATTTTAAAAATTAAAAAACAATTAAAAAAAACATTTAAAATACAAATTTTAAAAAACTTTAAAAAACATTAAAACAAAACCAAAAAAAATTAAAAACTATTTTAATTTTAAAATAAGAAAAACAAATTTAAAATCTAAAACAGTCAACAAATTTTTTTTTTTTATTAAAAAACAAAAACACTTAGCAATTAAAAAGGTTGGCAATTCACTTGGATGGAGTGACA
Source organism: Picea abies (assembly GCA_900067695.1). NCBI lineage: Eukaryota > Viridiplantae > Streptophyta > Pinopsida > Pinales > Pinaceae > Picea > Picea abies. The sequence continues at coordinate 10,748 of CBVK0102193737.1, read as the reverse complement.
TTGCAAGTCAACCATGACAACATGCAAGTCAACCACCCCCTCTCTCCTAGGGTGGCGACCTGGAGGCGCGCATTCACTCCACTTGCAACCCACTCTGCAATTGCACTCGAAATCGTCCTCCTTCCTATACATAGTTCGTGGGGAATTGATGGCTCCTCAACTTCCTTTGCAGGTTAACCTTGTCACTCATGTTAAATTATCGAGCTTATATAATATGCGGATTATTTTTTTAAATTCTTCAACACTTTGATTCTAGTTTAATATATTTCAACAATGTAAATTTATGTAGATCCACAAGCATAATCATGAACAACACACATATTTTGGGGAAACCCTATACAAGGAGAAAAACCCCAACAAACAATCTCCTTTTATTGCAAATATAAAGTATGAACACTTACAAATATACACCATGAAATTCTGCTCTTAAAGAGCTTGCCAATATGACTTTGACCTGACTCTGTGACCTGTAGAACATTGATAGACTTTGCTGATAAATACCTCTGTTATAGACCAGCACTGTGGAAGAAGCTATTTTGCTGCCTGGCTGCTATTTTGCTGCCTTTTCTGCCTTTTCTGAACTGAAATACACCAGCCCTGTTGGAGTATTTTGGTGCCCTCTAAGACTGCTATATGCAACCTTCTAAAAATGATATGCGCTGCCTTCTTAGAGGTAGATACGCTGCCTTATAAGACTGATATATGCAGCCTTCTAAAACTGATATATTTCAGCTCTGTATACCAGCCCTCACACTGCATAACCTGATGTGTAGAATGAGGGATCGACCTCTGCTTATAAAGGCGTGGAGAGGAGAAGGAGAGGACTCGAATTAGAAACTTGTTTGCATGTTTTTTCATAACTCGACTTCAATTTGAAATAGATATTGGACAAAAGACTTTAGTTAGTTTGAATTTAGAACTAGACTTGAAATTTCAGTTACAACTAGCCCTTGACTTGTCAATATATGCGAACTAACTCAGCATGCACATGACATGTATGCATGCAACTATGCAACTTATGCAACTTTATGCAACTTTATTTAACTTGAATTTTACAACTTGCCCTTTTACAACTTGAGTTTAACAACTCATTCACCTTGACTCTTATACATGGCAATTTGAATTTCTTCATGGTGGAAAGTGTTAATGTGCCAACGCACTAGATCAATACATTTACATCATTTGCAATATCAGGAAGATTGTTTGTTTCTAGCTCATAGGAATTTATGTTCAACCTAACTTTTGCTAGATGCCTTGACTTTTGCTCATGGCTCGTAAGGCTTGACTAGGCTCACAGAGGTTGTACGTTCCTCTTGAATTTTGCACTAGTCTGTCTATGCTCACAGAGGTTGTACGTTCCCCCTGACTTTTGCACTAGTCTGTCTATGCTCACAGAGGTTGCACATTCGCCCTGACTTTTGCACTAGACTGTCTATGCTCATAGAGGTTGTACGTTCTCCTGACTTTTTCATTAGACTTACATCTTGACTCACAAGATCATATAGCATCTCGTTCGTCTTGACTTTTGGTATGATTCACAGAGGTTGTACGTTCCCCCTGGCTATTGTCAATACCTCACAAGACTGGTTAATTCTCCAAATCTCCCTGGCTAGCCTCAGGGTGGCCCATATGGCCTCTCATTGGAGAATGACTGTCGATGCTGCCAAAATTTAACAACGCATCCACAACAGATGGCTCATTATGAAATTTTCTTGGCCCCGCGAGCTCTTCTCCTGGGGCCTATTCTTCTTTCCAAGCCTACTCTCCTTCTCTGCTCCGAGCTTTGACCTCTGGCCTCACACACCTTCTGCACACCCTTTCTCCCTCTGTGCGATTCACTCTGCACTCATTTTATGCCTAGAATTCGAGGCCGCTTGCTCAGAGCCAACACATGTTCAACACAGAGTGGTCACCCTCCTTTCATTCCACATCCCTATTACACCTGTCCCTGCCACAATAACATGGCCTAACGTCCCCCTCACTCCACGTGTGAAGACAAAGATCGTAAGCCACCCGATGCTCCACCCTTGACTTCTGCCATTGGTTCGCTTCCCCCCAATCCGGATGCAACCTCCACTTCTGCCCCCACTCCTCTGCCTCATCCCGACTTCACTGATGTCTAGAAGGAAACCATCCAAGCATTGCATGAGGACAATGCATAAATGAAATTCCGCTAGGAGCTGATGGAGAAGCGCTTGGATTGGCTTCTAGATTCTAGAGCACAAGACCCTTCTCAGTGCCGCACCACAGAGGAGCTGCTTCAGGAAACAATGGAGCCGAAATGGTTGGACGCGTCAGAGCATGCTTTCCCCCATAGCTACACAAGCAAGTAATTTTCATGGTCTGTCACTTTTTGTTCCTCATAGCCTCTGTTTGGTCTACCAAGCCACAAAGCTATCTTTTTTGTTTCAGCAATAGGCTTAGCTTAGATATTTTGACTGTGCATCATGACAGATTGTTAGATAGTAACAGATCTAACAAAATCTTATGGGACTTTTATCTCTGGTGGTGGGGTTGGTTTCCTTTTATGGCAGCCTCAACACCAATGTCCTAGACATTATATGTGAATTTTGATTCTGAAAGATAATACAACTACTAGCTTACAAAAAAAAAGACGAACAATTCACAAGATGAACAATTCCCAGAATCGCCCTTCCCCCACACGCAACACGTCGTCTATCCCTCCTCGCTTCTCCGCCATCACCCCACACCCCTCCTCCCCCTGTGCCATCCGTAAGCCACCCAACGAGTTTTTTTTTTTTAATTTTAAAATTGTTTTTAAAATTCATTTCTTTTGTTTTTAAAAAAATGTTTTTAAAAGTTTATTTTTTATATTTGTATTATAAATATTTTTTAAATTCTATTTTATTTGTTTTTTTTTTTAATTTATATTTTAAATGTTTTTTTGGTTTTTTATTTTAATTTATTTTTCTTAATTTTTAAAACCTTTGTATTTAGTGTATTATTAAATTGTTTTTGGCTTTGTTTAGCTGCTTTTCATTTTTTTTAAATAGTTTTATGTTTTTTTAAAAATTGAGTTATAAATTAAAAAAAAAAGATACACATTTTTTTTAATATAAAAAAAATTGTCAAAGTATTAAAAAAAAGAAGAATACACATTTTTTAATATACATATTTGAAGGTATTAAATTGTCAAAGTTACTGTTTCAATTAAATTTTAATTATTTTTAAAGGTATTAAATTGTCAAAATTACTGTTTCAATTAAATCTTAATTTTAACTCCAAAAAAAAGGATACTTATAGCATCATTTTTTGTTTCAAGGATTAAATTTAAAGTTTTAAGGTTTTTGTCAAAGTTGTGATTTCAAACAAAATTAGAATTTTAACCACGCAAAAAAAAGTATTATCGATAAAACCACTTTTTAATTCAAGAATAACTATTCAATACTATCTCTAGAAAAACAAAAACTCATTAAAAAATTGATAACTTTGTTAATTCTATTTAAAAGTTTCTATAGTGAATATAGTCTATAATAAAGTAGAATGTTATCATGTTCTTCTTTCATGAATTGTGTGCCTATTTCTTTAGGAAATAATTTCACCCTATGGTCAACCTATAGGTATATAAAGGAATTTCAATACATTGGTGAGGACAGAATATCGGTTTTTTTTCACCAAAAGCCCAATAAAATGTATTTGTGCCTTGATACACCCTTTCAATTATGTATTGTATGATTGGAACAATCTTCCCCTTCCCTGTGGCAATTGTAATGTGAGGAATCTTAAAAATATTTAGGTATTTTTTCATGTTATTGTTTGATTGGACTGTTGCTCTAACAGAAAGACTGGAGAGAAGAAGGCATAGTGAGTCCCGTAAAAAACCAAGCACATTGTGGATCCTGCTGGACATTCAGGTAGATGCCCAACTCCATTTTAATTCTTCTTTTAGATGCCCAACTCCATTTTCATTTTTTTTTTTTTATAAATTAAGTTAATGATTGAGAAACAACCAAATTTTGTGATTCAATGAGAACTCTGGTAGACCAAAATCAAGTTGATAACTTGATTGAATATTGCAGCACTACTGGAGCACTAGAGGCTGCCTATACTCAGGCTACGGGAAAGACTGTTAGCCTGTCTGAACAACAGTTGGTTGACTGTGCCGGAGCATTTAACAACTTTGGTTGCAGTGGTGGTCTGCCATCCCAAGCATTTGAGTATATTAAATACAATGGAGGGCTTGACACTGAGGAAGCTTATCCTTACACAGCTAAAGATGGTGTTTGTAATTATGATGTAAACAATGTTGGTGTAAAGGTTGCTGATAGTGTCAACATCAGTTTGGTAACTCCTGTTTCCCTCATCATATTTGCCTTCTTTTCTGAGAATGTAGCTTTGCTTTACATTTTGTTCGAAACTTTCTATTTTGTTGATATATGCAACTATTTCAGTAAATACAATGGTGAAGTAAATGAATTTTATGCTGGACAAATGATGTACAGGGGGCAGAAGATGAACTCAAATCTGCTGTTGGTCTAGTTCGCCCCGTCAGTGTGGCATTCCAAGTTATTCAGGATTTCCGATTTTACAAGGAAGGAGTCTTCACCAGCACAACTTGNNNAATTAATATTAAATTTTTTTTTATTCGAAAAAACTATTCTAATAAAAAATATAGTTCTAGATTCGAATCTAGAGAAAACTGAATTCGTTGAAGCTGATTGGCCATTACTTTTCTTTTATTGAAACACCCAAAGTATAGCAAAATAGGCAACGAATGATCAGTTTTTACCATGGTGGTTAAGTCTATAATCATTATGTGAAATCCTGGATCTAAGTGAAGGATGTCCTAGCAATTGTAGACTGTCTCTGCGTCCAAAACTTTCTAACTTTGTGCCTCGTGAGGCTTCCATGAAATGTTTGTGAGGCCACTGTCTGTGAAAGAATTAACGTGGGTGTGAACTTAATTTGCAGGATGTCAACCATGCTGTTTTGGCTGTTGGGTATGGTGTTAGTGAGGAGGGGATTCCACACTGGATTATCAAGAATTCCTGGGGAAAGAGCTGGGGTGTTGAAGGATACTTCAAGATGGAGATGGGGAAGAATATGTGTGGTGAGTTATTTTATGTTTTTTTTTTAATATATTCTGTTCTTTTGTTCATGAATCTGCTTCTTAGAGGATTTGCGCACTAAAAGAAAATGTGATAACACAATTTTGGATTGCATTTCTTCAGGTGTTGCAACTTGTGCTTCGTACCCTGTTGTTTCGTAGAGCCTCGATTAGTAAATATCTACTGGTCAAGGTTTGAAAGCTTTGTCAAGTAGGATGTAAAAAGAAGAAAATGGACACTCGAGGTTATGAAGTAATGTGGAACAGATGCAATATCCAAATAATGTATGGAAGTTTCAGTCTTTTAGAGTCACGACTGCTTTTGTAAATTTTATATCGACTGTTTAGTGGTTAGTAATGATATGGTTAGATCCGATAATGTTGAATGTTTCATAATGTATGTTGAAGACAATGCAAAGGATACATGTATTTGATTTGAACACTTTATTTTAGTTAGATTTAATATATTCTAGCTGATGGAGACATAGCTGTGAATCAGTCATCTTTTCTGTTTCCGTAGACATGATAGCACAGGTGAGTGAAACATTTTATGGTAGAAAAATTAGGTGTTGGTGAAACATTTTATGCTTTATGGCAGAAAAATTAGGTGTTCAGCTTTCTTTCCTATTATTTTGTCAGGGTTTGAAAATTTGTAGGTGAATTCCATTCTTTAGAACATTTCTATATTGGATTTTTTTATTAATTGATAGATTTGTTATGATAGAAATAAATTGGAAGTAATGTTATAGATTTAGAACTCTAATAAAAAATGATCACTTGAAGTTTAAGGTTAAGAATATGTGTTTCCTTCTAAGAGGTCACAGATTCAAATCCAGAGGGGGTAGAGTATGCATACTATACTAAATTTTAGCAATCAAATCACTGCCCTTGTCCTACAAACAAAAGGTCTCATACACCAATTTGATGTCTGGTTTGACTGTAAACTTAAAATTAAATTATTATTATTATTATTTCACAAAGATCTTCTTTATTGACTATGAAAAAATCAATCTTTTATTTAAAATTACTAAATATATTAGTCCAAAAAAAATTGATGATTACATTGTGAATCCTCTAATATTTTCAAAACACACCTCTGAGTATAGGAACCGTTTCTTCATACTTAGAATCTTATCAATAACTTCTCAAACAAATTGCATAAATATGATATTACGGTAGCAACAATGTATCTTGAAAGTTGCAAGTTATGATGACAAGAAAAGATACAAGAGTCTTGCAAACTTGATAATGCTTTGTCACTCACAATTTTCAAGATAAACACAAGTCAATAAATGACTTAAACGACTGTCCAAACATTTATTACAACATTAATTAATGATGATGACAACAATGGAAACCACTTTAGAAAAGTACTATAACAAGTGAAATTAGCAGTAAAGTACCTGCCTCTTAGAAATGTTTTAATATATTAGTTTTATGTAATCCAAAATGAAAGTTATAATAATTATGAAACTCTTAATCTATGATAAGTATTAATTTAATAGTAACATTGTTTCTAATTAATATAAATAAAAAATAAGTTATAATTTAAAGATGACTCATAGCCAATGCAATATATTATTTCTATTTTTCTCTTAAGGTTGCAAAAGTTTTTGAAATTTCTATTTTTCTCTTAGAGTTGTATAAGTTTTTGAAATAAAAAATTAATTGAATATTTTCATATATACAAAACAAATGATTTAAACCACAATGCCTACATGCATTTTAATGAAATTTCTCACTTTAAAAATAGAAATATTTAAATAAGAGTTATAATTTAAAGATGAGTCACCACCAATACAATATATTATTTCTATTTTTCTCTTAAAATGCCAAAGTTTTTGAAATAAAAGATTAATTGAATATTAAGTGATACTTAATATTCCACATATCCCACATAATAACTAACTGCACTGTAAACTCATATTTATTGATTTATATTTTTTCAAATTCTAATGTTAAATTTTAGAAATTTAAAAATGTATGAATTAATATAAAGTTAATGAATCATGACTCAAGTGGAAAAAACAGTATAAAAACTTTATTTACTCAATAAAAATACAGAAAGAAAATAAAAATAAAATGGACCTTTTTTTTTTCCAGGAAAAAATTAACGCAAATTTATATTAGGTATAAATTTTTTTACATCAACAACAGAGCCATGATAACAGTCCCCACAACAGTCCAAAATATTGGTAACAGGAGGAATCAACATAAAACTGAACTAATAGTAATAGGCGGAGAGGATAGAGCAAAGAGCCAACAAAAAAACTGAAGGATGCTAGAGTGGTAATCTGCCAGAAAATACTGCTCATCACTGGCAATATAACGCTTACTGGGGCTGCCCTCTGGAGACAATTACCCTTCACCAACCCTTGGCAATTCAAAGATATTAATGCAAGAGGGTTGACTCTCCCGCCCACTGTCCGAGTGATAAACGGTTAGTCTTCCTTCGATTTCTGATAAGGCTCTTTTAGAGAGGGCATTGGCTTCTTTATTATGCATTCTATAAATGTGGTGGACGGTGAGATCTTTAATATTCTTTGCCAATTCCACAGTTTTTTGTTTCCAGCCTTTGATATTTACAGTGTTGAGTTTACATTTGTGGTTTATCCAGTCAATGATGACCAACGAATCACCAAGGACATGGAGTTGATTAATTGACCAGAAGGTTGCCAGAGTGAGGGCTGCCCACAAACCCAGCAGCTCCGCTTTAGCATTAGTTCCCTCTCCGCAGTTGAAGAACCACTTGGTAACTCTCGAAGGATGAGATCTAAAAATGCCTCTGACCCCACAACGAAGACCATTTGAAAGGGTTGCTCCATCAAAACAAGCTACGGTGAAACCCTTCTTTTGTGTGAACTCACAAACTTGTAATGGCAGAGTCTTAACAGTGGACGGCTGCCAAGAGAAGGCCGACAGGGTTCTATGCATAACTGAGAGGATGGAGGGAGCGCGGTCTTCGAAAATCGCCTTATTTCTTTCAATCCAGAGCTGCCAGCAAGCATGTGCAGCCAAGCTGTCAGGGGCATATTTCTCCTTTGACCACCGCAGAAAATAATCTAGGACAGAGGCATCATCCCATTGAATGTTGAGAGAAAAATGGGTGAGAATACGCTGCTAGACAGCCCTTGAAAAATGGCAGTGAAAGAGGATATGGTGAATATCTTCCGTAGATTGATTGCATAACTTGCAAATCCCTAGCCCTTCCCAGCCTCTCTTTCGCAACATATCCCAGGTAAGTGTCTTTTCTTTTGCAGAGAGCCAAATGAAGATTTTTATCTTTAGAGGAATTTGCCATTTCCACAACCGTTGGAACCATCTCAGATCAACCTGGTAATTTAGCTGCTGAAGTAGCGCCGTGTAAATATTCTTAATAGTAGTGGAACCCGTTGCATCACCCCCCGCCCAAATGAGTGTATCAGAAGTATCGGAAAGTGTAATTCCTGAGCTCCTAAGTGCTTGAGTGAAGTCATCCCAGTCTGAAGCATCGACTCCACCTAGATTAAGCTGACTACTGTTATACCAAGTATCCGGCAGAGGGGTGGCAAAGGACTCCACACGCGCTTGGGCTAAACACACAAATATTACTAGATTCTAGAAGAGATCTAAGAGAGGAAGGGAGGATCGACCGATTCTCCAATCCAAGAATCTTGTCTCTTCCAAGAGAGATGTCGGTGCCTGAGCCGGGCCTCCATGTAAGCCAGTGCAAGATGACATTAGAAGATAATAATAGTCCCTTCCAAAATGGGGATGCCCTCTGCTGCAAATGTGAAGGTTTTCTGAGCCAATCTAGAAGAGACTTTTTTCCCAAGTATTTATCAATAATGACACGGTGCCAGAGGCTGTTATGAGTTAAAGCCCGCCAAAAAGAGTTGGCTAGGAGAGCTTTGTTAAAAATAGCCAAGTTTTTGAGTCCCCATCCCCCTGCTTGAATAGGTTTTGATAAGATATTCCAGCTACAAAGGTGGATACGGTGGGTGTCCTTCTATCCATTCCATAGAAAGTTGAAAGACAACCTGCGCAGAAGATTCAGAATCGTAGAAGGAATTTTCTCCAAAGACATCCAGAAAACAGAAATACTATGAAGCACTGAATTGACGAGGATAAAACGCCCTCCTATGGACAGCCACTTGTTGCACCAAAAGCTAATTTTCCTTTCAAACTTTGCCACCAGCCAGCCCCAGTCTTCAGATTTTTTTGCTCCTGGCTTTAATACATAACCCAGGTACTTGAATCCTTGACTTAAATCAACGAAAGTGAAGGGTAGAGACTCTTTTAAGGAGCAGAGCTCATTTTCTGTTAACCCCCAGTAATGTGCTGTAGATTTTGTATAATTGATGCTAAGGCCCGAAGCTATGCAAAATATCTAAAGAAGCTCCAGGATCACTATCCATTCCGAAGGAGTGGCCTTTGACATCAAGAGGACATCATCAACAAAAATTAGATGAACCAAATTTATAAATTTTGAAACCTTTATACCTGAGATTTAAGAGGACATCATCAACAAAAATTAGATGAACCAAATTTATAAATTTTGAAACCTTTATACCTGAGATTTTTCGGAGACGTTTTTTGTTAGCAGCAGGTTGAGGCCTTCCATAATCAGGATGAAGAGATACGGTGATAGAGGGCAGCCCTGACGGAGGCCCCTCTCACTTCCGAAAAACTTAGTCACCTCTCCATTAATTAGAACAACAAAAGATGCACTAGAAACACAGGCCATAATCCAATCTGTTAACTTAATACCAAAACCAGCTGAGAGTAAAATCAACCTTAGGAAGCCCCAGTCTATGCTGTCAAAGGCTTTTTTGAGGTCAAGCTTCAGTACCAGGGCCTTAGTGTTTTTCTTTTTAATGCTATGGAGACCTTCATGAGCCGCTCCTATGGCATCCTGGATTCTTTTGCCTTTGAGAAATCCCATCTGTTCAGCAGATAGACATCTTTCTAAAAATGGCTTGATTCTGTTCGAGAGGAGTTTTGAAATAATTTTGTAGATAAGATTGCAGAGTGAGATAGGACGATAGTCGTTGAAGGAAGCATAGTTATTTTCCTTGGGGATTAAAGCTAGAAAAGTGGAATTTATGCTACCAATGACTTTGCCGTTTAAACGCGAATTCTCCACCATTTGCAGAAGGTCATCACCTACGAGGTCAAAAAAATGGATGAAGAACTCAGATGTCCATTCGTCAGGCCCTGGACTTTTCTCTTTTTTGAAAAGGGTCAGTATATTTTTCAGCTCCAACAGTGTGACAAGTCTGAAAAGCTCAACTACTTCCTCCTCAGAAACCATGGTTGGGAAAAGGTTTGCAATGAAGGAGCTATCAGATAAATTTGGGCTGTCACAGGCCTTGAATAAATGGGAAAAATGAGAAACAACCGACTCTTTTATAGCTTTCTTCCCATAATGCATGCCACCGAACTCATTAGATATGGACCAAATAAATTTTTTATTTTTGTTGTAACTGGCTACCTTATGAAAAAATTTAGTATTGGCGTCCCCGCATCTTAGCCAGGTGGCTCTGCTCTGTAGCCTCCAACTATTTTCCTCCTCACGAAGAATGCTATTCTTGCAAAGTTCTAGATCAGTTAAAATCTTACTGTCCTCCGTAGATAAGGCACCTCTGCTAGATTTCTTTATGAGATGAGAAATCTCAATCTCCAGTTTATTTAAGATGTG
>CBVK0102193736.1:0-15582 GCA_900067695.1 Picea abies | reverse complement strand
CCTAGTATGAGGTTAGGAGTGGTGAGCAGACCGTTGTCAGCAATAGTCGACCATAACTTCTTTTTCTCAGTGTAGGGCCCATACACATTGAGGAAAGCCACCTCTTGGTTGGTTTTTAGATGACGTCCGACCAACATAATACCTCCAGTCGTCAGGAAAGGTGACATATCAAAAACGAAGGGGTCCCAAGCGACCAGGAGACCACCAGAAATTCCAATAGAATTCACAGCTGAGGAGAACCAGGAAGGGTGAAATCGATGAATAAAGTCTCTCGCCTTTTGCTCTTCTGAGAGGGTCTCTTGTAGAAAAATTAAATCCGGGGTAGTACCTGCAAGCAATCTTCTAAAAGAGGCAGCTTTGAGGGTGCCTCTAATCCCTCGAATATTCAGGGAGAGCACCAACATCACTTGGATCGGGCTAAGGCCTTCAACGCTCTAAGGGCCTTCCCATCCAAGGAAGGGATGTCAGTAACTCTTGGTTGGTTGCTAGCGCTTTCCTTTTTCTTTCTGGAGCTCCTCGTCTGTAGTGGGGAAATTTCGGTACCAACCCTCTAGCCCACGCTAAATCTTTTCGATCATTGATTGGTGGAAGGTTGTTGGAAGTACCAGCCTTCAAGGAGGAATCAATGAGTTCTTTTCCACGAAAGATTGGGAGCTGGGAAGAGCTAATGGGGACAAGAGGCAGGGAGGAGGAAGTGTTAGGTAAGTCGGAAAGGAGAGAATCTTCCTCCTCAGCTTCCCTATAACCCGGTAATACCAGAGTAGAAGCTTCCGAAACCAAGGTAGTGGAAGAGTGGTTAGGGCACCTACTCTAAACCTAATCACCTAAAATATAAACCCAATCTGATCCCGTATTTGAATCGGTTTGTTCTTGAAAGGTTTCACACGAATCTCCTTTATTTCTGAGGTTTTCGAGGAATATCAGCATGCCTCGTGTTCCAACAACGGGTAACCCACAACATAATGGAACGTACAAACACTCTTCCCAATGACCACTATTAGGAGGTAAGCACGTCTCTTCCCAATTATTTATTTAATTTCCTTAAGTATTAACTATGACAAGTACTTTACTTAATTTCCTTACTTATTAAGTATCACAAGTACCCATAGGAGAGATAGAATATGTGTCAATTTATTTTTTTAATTTTTGTATTTTTTTTATTAATATTTTTATTGTAAATGTCACGTTCAATCAAGGAAAATTAGTCACATCAATAGTTTCCACCAATCAAAAATCATTAATAACGATTTTAAAAAATTGAAAATTATTTTTTTATTTTGCAAAAATTCAATTTAATACAAAATTTATTTGCAACTTTATAAAAACTTTTGAAATCTTAATAAAATTGATTTAAGTCAATCAACTTTGACTTGCAATCGATTGCTATATATCCTGCCGGAGGCAGGTATAATAAAGCAATAAGACACTACTTCAATATCCAATTATTATAGTTTGCTTAGTACAAATGCCCAATGGTTTTATGGATGATTTTAGGGTTGTTAGGGGCTGCAATAGTGGTTGTAACAACAACTATGAAAATAGTAACAACTTTAGAAGTTGCACTTTAGAAAGGCAATTAAACACACACTTTAACACTTACTTTGCCTTATACAAATTTTGGGATGACTTAGTACACTGATATAAGCTACAAAACGATGGTTGTAGCAGTGATTATGACAACAACAAATTAGCTGTTAGTATTTCTAGACTAGGTTAGCAAGTTAGTAGAGTATGAAGTGAAAGAGTTTGAGTTGAGTCTTGTCAAGAAGTAAGAGAAGATGACTAGTGCCTTTAAGGGTAATGGAGTCAAGGAGGATGTCTTCTTCTAAGGCTACAAATTAATGATGATGCACAAAAGTCTAAGAGGGAAAAAGTGTAGGAGAAGTAGTAACTTAAGTCCTCCTAGACTTTGACCTCAAGAGACAAAATGCTAGGGTGTAGGCAAATCTAGGTCCTAGCGCCTTGCTCTCCTTATCCTTTTTATGGAGTAAAACTTATGCAACAATAACCAAGTACAAAACCCTTAGAGTACTAGCAATTTAGGGCTCTAGGGTTTCACTAGTTACTAGATCAATTTAGTGAAAAACTTGGCATATAAAAAAGTAATAAAGTAGCAACTTATGTTTCTTACTTCAAACATTAAATACACCATGCAATTTCATAATCTTGTATGAGCAAATAAAACCATACAATAAACCATTCAATAGATGACAAAATGCAGATTTCACTTACTTGCACCAAGAATAATCATGAAAATACCATGCAAGATCACCACAAACTTCCAAAAATTAATCCAAGTTGCAAAAATAAGCCTTAGACAATAGTGGCGCCTCACAATTTTAGCCCAATAACCCTAATAGGGTGCAAATTTCAGACCTCTTGTCTCCAAGGACAAGTTGTTATGAAAATGAATGTCACTTTCTGCTTATTTATACAAAATTTAACCTAAAATTAATTTTAGTTCATAATTATTGGGCCGACCTGGCCATTTTTTTACACATTAAATATGGACAAAGCCAGATTTTGAGAAGAAATTTATGATATAGACTAATGCCACATAGGAAGCAGTTTCTTCTATCCTCATGCAAAATGATGACCAAGGTAACGAAAAACCAATGGCTTACATGAGTCAAAGTTTTTTTGATTATGAGTTTAAATATTCTTTGATTGAAAAACATGCTTTCGCTCTTGCTAACGCTGTTGAAAAATTTCACCACTTCATCTTAGATAAGCATACGTTGGTAGAAGTCCCTTTACCCGCTGTCAAGTTTTTTCTCTCACAGACTTATCTTTCAGGGAAGCTTGCACATTGGCCTGGCAAGATCCAGGAGCATGATTTAACTATCGTGACTTCTACCACTATCAAAGGACGTGAATTATCCCTTCACTTAGCTCAGCATGCTGAAACTAGTGAAGAAATCGATGAACATGATAGTTCTCTATCAACACTGTTCTACATTGATAATCAAATCCTTCCTGTGTCTGAACATCCTTGGCATAAGAATTTGGTTTACTATTTGCAAAATTAAAGATGTTCATATAACTTAGACACTCATCAAAGAAGAAGGTTCCGTCTCGAATATGCTAGATATGTCATTATAGGAGACTTCTTGTTTAGAAGATCCGTTGATGGTATGTTGCTTCGCTACGTAAACAATGAGGAAGCACATAAACTGTTTCAAGAAACTCATGGTTCTTCAAATTATTTTATTCACACAGGAGGCCATTTTTTTGCTAAAACCACTGCTTTTAAGATTATCAGAAAAGAATACTATTGGCCTTCAATTTTTCATGATTCTCATGTTTTTTCGAGATCTTGTGACAAGTGCCAGAAATTCGCTGGGAAAGAACGCCTTTCAGCCATGCCATTACAACCTATCCTCCCAGACTTTCCTTTTTCGAAGTGGGGATTGAACTTTATTGGTCCTATTAATCCTCCATCTTCAGCAGGACAAGTCTTTATCTTGACAACCACAAACTATTTTACAAAATGGGCTGATGTTGTCCTGCTTAAACATTCGACAGATGATCAAGTGATTTCTTTCCTTGAAAATAATATTTTTTCCAGATTTGGTCTTTCTTTGGAAATTATTACAGAAAATGGTCCCGCTTTTATTTATGCTAAGTTGACCCAATTTTTAGCTAAGTTGGGGGTTAAACACTTTACCTCATCAGCTTATTACCCCCAAGGAAATGGGTAGGCCAAGTCTACCAACAAGAATCTGGTGAGAATTGTCAAAAGGCTCATCGAAGATAAGCCTCGTCAATGGCACAGTCTCCTCACTTACGCCCTTTGGGCAGATTGAACTACCACCAAGGTGAGCACTGGTTGCACTCCTTTCCAACTTGTTTATGGTCAAGAAGCCATTCTGCCTACTGAGTTGGAACTTTCTTCCTTAAGGTTAATGCTACAGGTCGAAGAATTAAATTCTTTTGATATTTCATAAAGGATGAATGCACTACTAGCTTCAGAGGAGAAAAGGACGTTTGTCTTGGGTAATATAAAAAGAAGACAACGAACTGCTAAAAATTATTTCAACAAGAGTGTCAAAACTGTCAAATTTAAAATCAATGAGAAAGTATTGTTGTGGGATTCAACTCATGCTGATAGGGGAAGACATTCAAAGTTTCAAAAATTATGGCTGGGTCCTTTCAAGATTGCTTTTGTCCTGGGTGCAAATTCTTACATTCTAAAGGACTTACGAGAGTGATTGTTTTCCTACAACACTAACGGTTCTCACTTAAAACGTTATGTGGAACCAACTTGAAGAGTTAAAGCTGTTTGGATTGTTCTGTATTTTAGTAGTTTTCAATTCTGCTTTCATTTTAGTAGTTTTTATTTTTGTCATTTCATTTCTGCTTTTACATTAGTAGTTTTCATCTCTGTCATTTAATTTCTGCTCACTCCAATTTTGCTGTTTCATTTCAGTTATGACATTTCTTGCTTTTTGTTCTTTTGACTTCAATTTTTGTCAAAAATAAAACGTTGGATCAGTTTTTCCACAACGACACTTCTGCAAAGTATTGTTAATAAATAACAATCAAGCTGACACAATTGTTACGATATTCCCCCTTAAGGCATCATTGAATTTGTTATATGCTTTCACTGCTGTTTTATGAGATAGTTGGTTGCACCCCGTTTTTGCTTTCCATTTCTTCATCCATTTTGAGATTGAAAAGAGCAAGTTTAGAAAAAAAATTCTCCTTGAAGTCAAGAGCAAGTTTTAGTTGAATGATTATGCTTACAGGGATAAACCCCCTCATACTTAACACTTCCCATGAGTTATTCCCAAATTCCCAGTCATATTTCCATTAAGTCCACTCAGTTCCCCCTGTTGCATAATCATTCTGATTTATATCTTCTTGATCTGATCTTACTTGGTCTGCGAAACTAGACACTCTGAGTTCTTAATATGTTGGAAACAGATTTCCCTGTGGAGTCGCCAGTTTGTTGACGATTAAATCGCAATGAGGAATTTTTCCCGCAAAGTATTGGTAAAACCCTATTATTTAAACTATGCAAATAATATAATACTAGTAGGTGGGACCCCCTTGTAGACTGGAGGCTCAAAGATAGACATATCACACATTTTTCTGCTGCTGTTTCGATGCTACTTACACAATCCTACATGGTTGAAAATACAGTCTTGGTTTCGTTTTGACATAGTAATAGATGGATGATGCATTTTATGGGATGTTGCTGCAATTCAAAGCATTATTTTTATGTTATGATGGGCATGCATTTACAGTTGCTATGATTTAAACATGTCACAAATCATTGTGAACGACTACTTGGCCACATATATACAAGAAATATGTTAATGATAACATAACCAAAACAAAGAAATAAAACTTATAAAAAAATCCAAAAGGGAAAGGATCTATGTTTGAGCTATGTTAAGGATTATATGCAAATGGAAAAGTAAAATATGTTAGTGTTAGTCCTAACTATTATGTGGTTGGTTAGTGGCTATGTGATTTTCATTTGATTTATTTTGGGTGCATATAACATTGCAATACATATGATATGGCATAGACTTTGGCAAAGGTTAACATGTGATGTTTGGGTGGCGCATTGGGCAAGGAATATTGTCGTAGATTTCAATTGTTTGGGCATTGAATATATGGTTAAATTATATGGTGAATGTTAGGCTTGTCTTGTACTTCGGAATTGAATAGGATAGGAGATGGAAGTGATGTGCAGTAAATGCACGTCACTCCATACTCTTCCATTGACCGCCACCCTAGTATTGTTCCTTGTTGCATTTCAGTTTTTTGGTGGTTAAGCTCTACATTTCAGGCTCTTTGGAAGAAGAAAATCTTGGCCAGCTCGCCCTTTTAAGCTCTTTGTTATAGTTATGGTTCTTTTTCACCTGATCCATGAATTATGCTTTGTGTATGAACAAACAATGGCTCAGTAATGTTTGGTTTTGTGTGTTCCTGAGAATTTCAACGGTGTAAATATGTGATATTTCACTTTGTGATGACTGTAATTGTTTCGAATTGCAAGAAAAAAAATTGGTTTTTGTTTGAGTTGTGCATTCACTGGTTTCTCTATCAGTTTATAATCTTGGTGGGTCTCTGTGGATAATAAGTGAATGTGGTATTATCACTCTGTATTAATGGTGGAGAGTTTCACTCTGTGTATTATTGCCGGTTGTTCCCTCACAGTCATGAGTGTAACCTTATCCAGCCATTCGGTTGCTGTGTATTTTTCTTCATATCAGAGTCATGGTGGTGGGATCATTCTCATTGTCCTTTAACCAAAATACCCCAAGGTCTAGTCTTAGGGTGGCCATAACGTAAATGAATAATGTATGGTTGTGGGGTGATATAAGTTATACCTCGGCGTTATGCATCCTCATTGGTATTGCTCACTGGTTGTTCAACCCTTAAGAAAATGGACAGAGAAGTTATATCTTTGTGTGGTATTTGAATAACTGTCATTGTTCAATTAACTTCAGTGCAAGCTTGAAACACACTATGTGCGTTGGATTTTTCTACCCCAATTGTCGTTGCTTTCCTTGGTGGATAACTATGGGTTCCATGGCTCATACTAGGAGTAATAAGGAGACCCTGTGGCTTACTACCGTGTCTGTATCGAAAGGTATTTTCCTGTGGTTGATATGTCTCTGAGGACCTCCAGTTCTCTGTGCTATTGTTAAATGAGCACGCTCTTGATTGTCTCCTTGTATTGGTTTTCGACAAAGCCCAATTTTAATCTCCAACTGTTCTTGCTCCCTTCGGGCATCTTCTTGGTTGTCAAATATTAGTTTCTCAGTGGAGTGGTTATGGAGTTTTTTGTCGAGTCCCTATCCCGTCTTTTTATGATTAAATTGGTTGAAGAGTTACAATTGGGAACGAGAAATTATATGCAGTCGAGGGTTGTCTTATTTTCATTATGATTCCACTCTCTGTGTTCTTACAACATGATCTTAATTTCAAATTGGAAACACCTGTCATTTCGTCAGGCCCGATCAGGGTTATAGCTAATTATGGAATGGTGACTGTGTGTAATTGGTTATGTTCACTGTGCATATGTTATTGAATCATCACACATTTTATTAATGGTTATATCAACAATTATAAGGCTCAGGTTTTATGTTGACTGTGGTTTCGTTGCAACACCTTGTTGATTGATACGATGAAGCATGTGTGTAATCGGGTTTTTTTTGGAAGTCTATTCATATTGAAAAAGGGACCTGTGTACATTTTAAATTTGGCCCAATTGTGAATTGGTAGACAACGGATGTTATTTTTATAGTGATGCATTAAGGGATAGAGGTTGAACATATTGCTGTGTGTTTATTTTAAGGAGGACAAAGAAATAAAATATCAGTGTTTCTTAACAGGATTGTTGAAATGGAAGGTTGGTTTCGATTATGAGTATGATTGCACAAATTGTTTTGAATTGAGAAATTTTGGGAAATTTAAATGTTGGAACAACGAATAGTTTTGATACACAGTAATTGTTGGTATTTTTTTGGGGATTGATTTTAGTACAGACTTATGATTATTGATTACTTAATTTGTTTTATGAACAATATACGTTAATTTCCCTGCCATTCTCTCAATTTTCCACACATTACGAACCCCCTCACATTCCCAGATTCACTTTGCACGCCATGTTCTTAAAATTGAATTATAATTAAATGAAAACTTTGTATTATAGAAATTGAAGGATGACACAGAGATGAGTTGTAGTTGATATGATTTTGTTATTACAACACAATTGATTGTTGATGATTTGTTGAGCAATAATAATGATCTACCCCCTTTCATTTTATCACTTTTTGCTAAATACAACCCCTCATATATCACAAAACCCTTATTCACCCCCTGCTCATGACAAGTCTTAAACAATTTTTATGGATTGGATTGCATGAGTCTGATGTGTTGTTGAGCCAAAATTTGTTTCATATTTAAAGAGATGTGATGTATGGTTTGTTGAAGAAACTAGTTTCTAATAAACATTGCATACATGAATGAGCTTCTTCAGCAGAGGAATCCATGGTCGGAATAGCAGGGGAAGAGGAAATTGGAAGAGGGGCCCTAGAAGGCCAAGGTTTTCGATACATTTTGATGCAGATCCACAAGAGTTAAACTAGCTTTTCCAAGATGGATTTTTCAAGTGGATTTGACAAGGGTAGTCCAACCTAGGCCAGAAAGGCCTCCCTTCCAACCCCAACATGTCCCTGGCATCCCAGTTCCCCCTCATGTCTCATTACAACTTGAAGTCTCAGAAAATGACGAATGGCAAGAGATTGTTCATCCATCAGTCTCCCAACATCGTGGCTGGCCCAATTTGGCTCTACCTGCTCCTCCTCCACTGGTTAACCCAATTATCCAAGCTTCCCCTGCTCACTCACCTATACAGTCTTCCCATGCAAGCAAGAGGCTCAAAACTGAAGCCCATCATGCACCTGATAAAGGAAAAACTGTTGTTTCCCCCTCCTCTCCCTCAAGTGATTCTGTCAAATCCGTTTCATCCCGCATGCACTTGAGAGATGATTGCTCTCATGTTATCAGTGAGATCAGGCCTAAAAGCTCCACACAGCCTAAGGCTAATTCAAAGAAATCAAAGGGAGACAATAGCAACAAAGGGAAAATTGCCTCCCAAAGTGGCAAATATGGTTTTTGAGTATATTTATTTATTGATTATTGAGAACAATTGACTGTTGAAGTTTTGGACAACACACTTTTTTTGAATATTTTGGATATTATATTTTTGGACATGGTTTAAAATATCATTGATGTTAATTTTCAAATTATGAGAATGATGATGGGAGCCACAAGGAGGGATGTGTTTGATTGATTGACTTGTTGTGTTTATTTTTGTTAAGAAACTAAAGGGAGTCATAAGGGGTCCCACCTACTAGTTATTATTAAAGACCCTTATTATTATTATATTAATTCTTCCCCTAAACTAGAAGTTAGTTGAGTTTTAGTTAACTTAACTAAAAGAGGTGGTTTAACTACTTCAACTAATTTTGATTGCTTAAAGGAAAAAAGAGAAGGAGGAACATGGGGAGAATAGAAGGAGAAAACATACTAAGGTCTGCTCTTGAGTTTTATTGAGATAGTTCAGTTTTCATTCATTCATTAATTCATTGAAATCCTAATTCTCTTTTATGACAACAAGGTCCTATTGTAGACAACAAGATTCAAGGCTTAATTACATCATTTAGACACTTGTTTTTCAGAGGTGTTGATCTATCTTTGATAGTCCGTGTAGACTTGTCTGTTTGTGAATTAAATTTCATGAATGATAAAGGATATTGTGCAGAGTCGAGTGGGAAGCAATTTGTAGCAAGCTGATCTAGATTTTAAAGTTAAGGTTTTTTTACTTTCTGTCAGAAGTCCTTTTGTATTGTTTTCATTGGGGACATCTAAGTTTGACTTTGGTCCAAACTTCCTTAGGTAATTTTGTAAAGAGAAGGATTATTTTGATTTATTGGAATGAAATAAGCGATTGTTATTCTGTCTCATCTGTGATTAATTGTAACTTGGTATTTTTGATTTTGTCTCCACATTTAATTTTTCATCTCTTATATTCATAAAATTACATAAAATATTGAATTTTTCAGCAATCTTTTATTTATAAAAAATCAGCCTAAGCCCTTGTAACCAATACTTGTGGATTAGGAAACAAATTTTGAGGTTATAAACATAGGGTGGTGATATTCCCGTCTATCTTGCCTTAGCCAAGAAAGATATGAAAATTCTTGAGTAAGATAATTTCATATATTTTCTTCAATAAGCCCCTTGCAGGTGGGCAGGGCAGAAACATCCTAAAACTAGGGAAACAATGTCCCCCAGGAATACAAGAAGTCAAAGTTTATGAAAGAAAACAAGTAGTGAGACACATACATATGGGAAACCAAAGAAACTCATTACAATTGTCGTGCATGCCGAGTCACCCTCTTCCTCTTCTCCTTTTCAAATCCCCCTACTAAAGAAAACTTTAGTCAATCCAACAAAAACTACTAACCCTCAGGTTGTTCCTCTCATTGTTCCAACAACTATTGTTTTTCCTCCCATAGTTGTTCTGATGGCAATGCCCTGACAACCTGAGACTCCTTTGAGGCTACCCCAATCTCTTCATAACATTCATGTAGATTCCCCAAACAATGTCCTAAGTTTGATGGCACTGGTACATCCAATGTCGAGGAACATATACAAAAATTATATGACACATTATCACTTATGGACATAACAATTCTTGATGTCATCATTAGAATTTTGTAAAAACCTTTGAGGGTGAAGCGACGAGATGGTATATCTTACTTCCCAATGATAGTATCCCATATTGGGACACTATAGTCCAAGAATTCAAAAAGAATTTCCAAGGGGAAGATGATGTGGCTTCTCTACTCAGGGATTTCACAACCATCTTCATCCATGAGGGGGAGAAAATTTGAAACTTTAATCAACGCTTTACCTCAACCTTGAATAGGATTCCAACTACTTCCCAACCATCTGGGAACAATTTATTCCATTACTACTTGACCGCTATTAATCCAAATGTAAAGTATATATTGAAGATAAATCAATACAAACTTTAGATGCGACCAAGGTTAGCGCCCTGGAAATTGAGAGAAACATGGAGGAATCTGGTATAATTCCCTCACCTTTGGCGTAATCCCATTTTAACCAAAGGCCTAGGAATGAGGTACCTCGAAACGAGGGTCCTCGGTATGAACCCCCACCTGCCCAAACTTCTAATATTGAAGAAAGGGAAAGTTCTAAAACGCTCAAGTTGTTAATGAACATGAACAACCAAATAGTTACCTTAATCGAAAGGTGAATGGATTATAGTTTACTGCTCCTGCGAGGCCAAGGACTCATTTTCCTCCTACTCCTCCTCCTAGGAAACATGTTGTTGAATTGGATTGGTGTAATATCCCCCGGTAGTGCCCTAGTTATATTATGAATTTTAATCATGTTTATGAATTGTAATCATGTTTTATAGGATGGTGAGCCAAGTATTGATAAGTTGTTAGGCTTATGTGTTTATTAGGCTGGAGAGCCTAAGTGTTAAAAGCCAGGAGCCTGTTTTTGTATATGTAATATGCAGAACATTAATAAAGATTAAACATCATTGCGTGCAGACCGACCACAAAGAAAGAGTGATGGGGGACTAAGCTTCCACAGGGTGGGTAAGGGAAAAGGGGCTGAAAGGTTTGAAAGAGGGGCAATCTTAGGGGGTTTAAGTCCTTGATAATAATATTTTATTATTATTCTAAAGCTAGGTGACAAAACATGTTTTTATCCTAAGTCTTGGGAGAGGCAAGCATGCAGCTCCAACGTGTGCAAAAGGGAGCTCATGCAGCTCCAAGAAGACAAGTGTCGACCTAGGTGCATGCGGTTAAAAGTTGAAGTGTCACCTGAGTTCGGGGTTCATCCTCCATTCTGTCGCCGGCTGTTTGAAACAATGAATTTCGTTTGATCTCTATATGCCTCACGTAGCTTTGAAACTCGAGGTCTGTGATGTTTTCTTGAGAGCCCGATACACCCTCTGTTTGAACCGTTGAGTCTGTGTTCGACCCCTGCATGGATTCCTTGTCATGCACCCTAAAAACCATCAACAAACCCGTGAATTGAGCCATTTCACCTGTGTGTCCTGTGAGCCCAGCCTATCCACTCTTGCAGAGTCGATTCTGTACTTGAAATGTCTTTGGGTTTCTACCTTTTTTGTTTCTTGAGTGGAATTGAACAATTGTTATCGTTGTTATCCTCACTTTGTGGGAATTGGGCTGAAGCTGGTTGAAGAACTGGGTTGTCAGGCCCGT
This sequence comes from Picea abies, assembly GCA_900067695.1. Taxonomy (NCBI): domain Eukaryota; kingdom Viridiplantae; phylum Streptophyta; class Pinopsida; order Pinales; family Pinaceae; genus Picea; species Picea abies. The sequence continues at coordinate 3,790 of CBVK0102193736.1, read as the reverse complement.
GGTAGAAGAGGCAGGTTGTCAAGCCTATGAGAAACTCTCTCCGGGTGAGAGAGTATGCTGGGAAGTGGTTTTCTCCCAGAGAGAGTCCAACACCAGCTATGAAGCTCTGAGAATTCCTGATCCGGCCTATTGCTGAGACCCAGAGAGGGAGGTGAAGCACTGATGGACTATGCTTGTGAAGGTGTATACTCCCGGGTGGAATAGGCATGTGGGGAATGGGATTCCTTGAGTAGTGGGCATAAGAAGGCTCCTAGAGAGAATCCTTCCGGTTGCTCTATGCAGTTTTCCTGTAACCTCAGCCTAGTCTAGGATTCCCTTGCCTTGGGTGGAGCTTAGTCCCAGCTCGGGGGTGACCCACTGCTGAGCATGATGAACAACGAGGTCTAAGGTTGGGAGGTTCATGGAAGTTTTTCACGTAGTTGGTGGAGTTACAACAGTTTCAAAGATAAGTATATGCATGTGTTTAATTTCAATTAAAATGCATGTCTATGATGCTTGCAATATTATCATGTATTCCGTTGCAATGATATTTACTGTTAATTCCATTAATTTTGTATGTTAAAAATAATTATATGTTTACTTTGTTAAGTCATTTAACTTCATTTAAATGCATACTATATAAGTGTTATTCCACGTAGTAGTGTTTCCCGACAATGGGGTTGATGGCTGGGGTCATTACAATATGGTATCAGAGCCCCAGGTTTCAATGCTAAGACTGGATGGGTCGGATAAGTGATCTTTGGACCCAAGTTTTCGAGAGGAAATTGTGTCTGGAGGAATACCTTACAATATTTCTTAGTGCCAATGGGTTACTTGGCCGTGTTACAAAGCTCAGGAGGAGTAGCGTAGAATAAAACTGAAACCGGCGTGGTGTTTGACCAGAGAGAGAGAGAGCTCAACACTTGGGGTGTTAAGAGCCGTAGGATCTGTTAGGGAAAAAGGAGATTCCTTTACGACCATCAAATCCTGAGAAGGCACAGGAAGGTTATCCTAGAATCCTTTCGGAGTTCGGCAATTGGGAGAAGTGGGGTGCAGTAAGATACAAACCTCTGAAACCCGAAACTTTGAAATCTCGAGAAGATCTACACCGTAGATCTGGGAAAAAGAGCTTGACCGTTGGATCAAGCAGAAGAGAAGATTGTAATTTTGAGAGTTTGACTGTCCGAAGAAGTGGGACGTGCTGACGCATAAACTCCCGAAGCTCGAAATTATGAAGTCCCGAAGAGCCGAAGTAGTGGGTCATGTTGATGCCACTTGGATGGACGTGGACACATGGGATGTGTTCCACATGTCAGTGGGTTCCAAAGGAAAAAGTAGACGCAGTGGGGCTGGATGATGTCGCCTGGGGTAATGTGGACCTTCTTAAGTACACCACGTGTCACCATCGTGTTTGGTGACGACTGTGTTGTGGGCCCGGAGGCTAGAAAGGTCAGAAGTTTGGAAGCCGGGAGTTGGAGAGGGAAGCAAGTGTGGAAGCTTCGAGGACCGAAGTCCTGAACCTCTGAAACCCGAAACTCCAAAGTCTCGAAGCTTCGAAGTCTCGAAGGATTTGATGATAGGATTTTCCTTGTGTATGTTCGCCGTCGGATGTTAGGTATGGTGGACGGTTGATCTGCCTGCCTCACTAGTTCGGTAATTCGAAACTCCGAATAACTGATGTGCTATGATTGGAGTTTTCTGAAAGCTGAAGTCCTGATTAGAGAACCTTGAGATCTAGTGCTTGGTCACAAACCTTGGTCGCGTGGGTTGGGGAACTGAGAGAAAAGGGCTACGACCTAAGTTTACTACAGAGCTGAGAAGAGCTTGGAAAAATCATGAAAACTGAATGTTTTCTTGAATTAAATTTGTTTATGAATTTTGTGGGAATTGTTAAGGAATAATGGCTTGACAAATTCTGGTTGACTACACATTGTGTTTGTAGAATTTTAATGAGTGACATAACCGCATAGAGTTGCGACTGAGTGCAAAGAAATGGGGGAAGCACAAAATGCTTCCAGTTCAGAGAATGAAGCAAAATGAATGGATGTTCATTTGGGAGTTGAAGGGTCGAACTCTAATGGGCATGGAGAAGAGATAGATAAGGAAGGGCATATGATGAAAATCATTGAAAGATTACAGAAAGACGCCCAAAATCACTGAGCAGATAGCAAGAAGCTTATGAAAGCTAAGGACAAGCAGGGAGAATTCAACTTAAAGTTGATGAAGAGTCTGGAGAGAATAGAAAAAAAATTTGGACAAGGAGAGAGACTCGAGCAAAATAGGGAGTCACCAAGCTTCTGAGGGAAGAAGATCAAGGAGTGTTGGTAGAAACCATCATCACTCCCAAGGTCACTCCAAGAGGAGGGCACACAATAGTTCAAGCCCATCTCCTACTAGAAAGAACAGGAGATCTGGAGTGGATGAAATGAAGGGAGAAATGAACAAGATTAAGCCTCCTACATTTGATGGAGAACATAAGGAGGAGGAAGATGTCGAGACATGGTTTCTTGGCATGAGGAAATATTTCCAACTACAAAATTATTCCTCTCATGTAGAAGGAAGAATTGCAATGTAACAACTGAAAGGAAAGACATCCGTGTGGTGGGATCAACTTGTGAAGGTACAACACTTTAGAGAGAAAGATATCACTTGGAGATAATTCAAGAGGTGTTTCGAGAAGAAATACTTGACTAAAATATATTATGACAGAAAGATGAAAGATTTCTTTGAACTCAAGCTGGGCGGCATGACCATTGATGAATATGAGCGAAGATTTTTGGAATTGTTGAAGTATGTTCCATTCATCAAAGAAGAGACTGTCAAGATTAAGAGGTATTTGAGTGGACTGCCACCTTCCATCAGTGACAAGATCCAATATGATGACCCTAAGACCATGGAAGAAACGATAAGAAGAGCGAAGTGCTTATATGAGAAACAAAGAGAAAATCCTACTTTTCAAAAGGCTTGGGATGACAAGAAGAAATTCCAGATGGATCAGAGGAAGAAGGGAACTAAGCCACCCTTTTTCAGAAACAATCCTAAAGGACAGTTATCGTTTAGAGAGTCGAGAATGGATGACGTAGGGGAACAAAGGCCAAGGTAGATGCCCATTTAATGTTGGGGTTGTCAGGGGAACCACAAGTACAAAGATTGTCCCCATAAAAATGGAAAAGTGAGAGTTGTCCATAATGTTCAATAAGATGAAACAATGGAGGACATGGGTAGTAGAATGCCAAGGATATATGCAACCCTGGACAACAAGCAAGTTCAATATCAGTTGCACATGATTGAAGTGGAAGGTATGATTAACAACCAACCATTTACTGTTTTAATTGATTAAGGGGATAGCCAAAGTTATATAGATCCTAGAGTGGTAAAAAGTTTGCATTTGTCGAAAAGAAAACATGAAAAGTCTTGGTTAGTGCAACTGGCTACAGAAACCAAGAGAAAAGTCACTGAGTTGGTTAAGTCCTGTCCCATGGACATGAATGGAATGAGCACAAAGGCTAAATTGAACATTCTTCCTTTAGGTTCTTATGACTGTCTAATTGGGATGGAATGGTTGGCCCAACACCATGCCATCTTGGATTGTCGTAAAAATACATCCACTTTCCTGGATGAAGAAGGAAATCAGAAAACAGTCCAAGGAATTCCCAGAGCTGTTTCTATAAGAGAAATCTCAGCAATGCAGCTGAAGAAGTGCTACAGGAAAGGCTGTCAATTATTTGCAACCCATGTGGAGGAAGCACCTAAGGATATGATGTCGAATATTGGAGATCATGCAGTACTAAAAGGTGAGATCGGAAGAGCG
>CBVK0102193656.1:0-11374 GCA_900067695.1 Picea abies | reverse complement strand
CTTCCTTTCTTCTTGCACCAAAGCCTCTAAGAAATGGCAGACAGAGTCTAGGATGAAGCAAAGCTATCGAAGAAGAAACTATCTCATGTCTCATTAATAAAATTGTTGATAGTTGAGGAGTTGCGACAATTGGGAAAAAACTTGGATTTGTTTCTACTCACATTCGACATCCCCAAGGATCCCAAGGGATATATTCCCCTCTACCCACAGGGAAGGTAACATCTCACCACATAGGGGTGGAATAAAGGAAGACATTGGAAGCCCTATCCCCCCAACATCTGATACCCTAAAAAAAGGCAAACCAAGGAAAAACAAAGAAACCAGGGAAGCCCAAGATGTGAGAGAGCTGCGCGTGAAGTTAGCCACCGAAGAATTAATTATGCACGCAATTAAGCTAGAACTTGTCGAAGGTCCAAGTCAAGAAACCCATGATAGACAGAGAAGGTTAGACACTAAAGGCATGAATATTTGTGAATCGTCGCAACAGCTAAAGAAATCACAACTCACCATTACTAAGTTGTACCAGGAGAACAAAGAGTTGAGACAACGATCAACAGAAAATACTCTTGAGGCATCAACATTATAGGGCCGAGAGGGAAATGCAACATGGCTCAAGAGGCATATCAGGGAAGCACAATAGACAATCATCTAGCTACACAAAGCACAGAGGATGTCAGAATAGGTAATTGCAAAGAACTTCAAGGAATGTGGACCGGCCATGGAAAACATTCATGCAGCTCTAGCCAGTGTGTAGAAGAGGCTAAAAGGGAACATGGTTTTGCAAAGACAAGTGATGAATCTGAAAAGGAGAAACTGGTCTCTCAGGAGAATGCTTCAGATATCCAAACTGCAGATGAGGCTAGAATCATAATTAATCAACTCCATTTCTGTCTTCTCAAACATGGCATGGATTTTGTCTCCTCGTGTCCTATTTCCTACCGGGAAGTAGGGACTCTGAATGGTACCCTCATGGCAAGGATATGATGTGAAACATTGGAGACCCATCTATTACAAAGGACAAGTGCTCATTGCACACGCGATAGTTTGAAGAAAGGAATTTTCCCCTAATTGGCGGTGTCATCTTGGAAACACCTACGATTGTCTGTCGTTACCCACCACATGCACACTCCAGCAAATGATCGCGTGACAAAAATCAAGGTCGTTATTATGGGTGGTAGGAGTTTGACAGAGCAATTGATAGTAGAGATACCCTTCTAAGGAAAAGCATCAACACATCACTCTCTAATGATGAAATCTTACTAATGAACGAATTGTCGCGGAAAAGACATAAGTTATTGTGTGATCGAGTATAGTCAATTTCTATTTTTAGTAAAGTTCTATATGAAGAGTCATCTAGCAGAGAATAATTAGAGCCCGATTTCTAGGGATAGTAGTTAGAGGGTAGGGTAGCCCGAGTGGCACACCCTGGTCTATATATTTCATCTTTTCAATGTAAGTCAAGTTGGTTGGAAAAGTAGTGTAGATAGTGACTGCATTTCTTCACAATGATCTCTCTGAGGAGATATATATGGAGCAACCCTAGTGATTTATGAAGGATTCATCTTTGGTCTATCAAGTGAAGAAGTCTCTTTATGGGGTCAAGCAAGATCTAAGGGAATGGTATGCCAAGATGGAATCCTACCTGTTGTCTCAGAAATCTGTATGTTGTAAGTCAAACCTGAATGTTTACATGCTCAGAAAGGTTGATTCACTTCTACTCCTAGTTTTGTATGTTGATGATTTGTTGATCATTGGTTGCTCAACTTCAACGATTGATGCAGTCAAGAGGATTTTGCACGATAAGTTCTTGATGATAGACAAGGGTTTTCTACATTTCTTCCCTAGACTTGAGATCAGTCAGGATGCATCAGGCATCAAATTGTCTCAAGCCAAGTATGCACACGATCTCCTTGAGAGATTTCACATGACAGAATGCAAGTCTTCCCCAACTCCTTTCCTATCAGGAGTCAGACTTGAGGATGGCAAGGACACTACACTAGTTGAAAACACATTATACAGACAATTAGTGAGGAGATTTGTGTATCTCACACACTTCAGACCATACCTCTCCTATGAAGTTGGAGCAGTCTCCAAGTTCATGTAGGAGCCACATGAGATACATTGGAAGGTTTCAAAGAATATCCTTCGATAAGTAAATGGTGTTAGCACTGTCATTTTTTCAGTTAGAGTCAGTCTCATTTGAGTCATGGTCCATGTATAAAAGCGTGTGAGGTTCGGTACCAAACAACAAATGGGTCGGCATTAGAAAGTGGACGATTGGCCCTTGGAGTCGGGAAGGGACGTTAAGATCAAAACATGTGTAAGTGGTAAAGGTATTTTCTCAAAGAGTCGGGTATTTTCACGAAGAGTCACATCGGCAAGTGCAATGGCCATCATCAGCTCATTATGAATCCAAAAAGGATGAGAAATCACAGTGCTCATATCATGTATACTCTGGAGCTCTTATCAAATGTACTTTACACGTTCCGCAATGTACCTGTCGTGCGGATGTACTGCGCAAATATTTAGCCTGCTTTGAAACCTCTAGTCACCATGGATTCCGTGTCCCTTGTCATGATTCCATCTCTCACTCATTTGGTTATAAATGCCAGTTGCTCTACATGTATTCCATTCACTAGCTAAGTTTATGCACTGTCTGCAATTTCCACATGGGACCTAAGGTTCTCGCTGCAGGGAAGCTAATTGCCATCAGTTGTGTCACAAACCTGGGCCAATCAAGATTACCACTTTGGGTTCGTGCTAAATCCACCACACGCACAAAACTCACACGCATTGCACCATGGAAACATCCTAGAACATAAGGAAAGGGGCATAGAGTGGCATAAATGTGAGGCAAAAATATCAAAGCTTGACATTGGTAAATGGATATCTGGATGTCAAATCATCTTTTGAACAAGTCGGATACATGTTGTTTTGTAAGAAAATCCAAGGATTCAACATGAAACTCGTGGAACAGTTTGTGCTCAACTTCAATGGGCTCCACGCATAAATTTCAGGAAACACATTCCAAGTGACAGAGGAAACTCTGTCAGACGCAACAAAGATCCCTCCATGTGGTGAAAGGTGGTCTGAAGGAATGCCTTAGATGTGATATTCTATGAGGATTTTATCAAACAAAACTATTTAAATGGGAAATTCAAAGTGGGCATTCCAAGTCGATATGTACATGAGACTTTTCGGAAGCTCCTGAGGGCGATTATGAAATATTTCACCTATGAAGGAAGGTTTGATAGAATACACCCACACCACATCATATTGTTGATGAATTTCACAAGAAGGAGACTATTAAATCTCTTCCGATCTCACTCTTTCCAATAGAACCAAAAATATTGTACAAAGGTGTTAAATCTAGACAAATGTTTCAAAGACATAACCCGTACAGAGATGAAGTCTTAGAGAGAGCCCTCTCCAAGTCATAAAGGCTATTTTCTGGCCTTAACGTTGGTTTGTAGGTTGCCTCTGTCATTCGTTTCCTTAGCCGAATGAGTTTAAGGAGTGTTAACATTTTGGTGTCATTGTCGGGGATGGAATTGAATAAATTTTCCCTAGGAGAACGAATAAAGATATAGTTTTGAACCCTAAGGGTAACAGTGGGCCAAACATCTACATTGGTTGAAACCTTTACCTTGGTGACTCTAGTAAAAGAGACCAGTAGCATAGAGTAACACCACTCAAAAATCCTGGCACCGAAGACAATTTATACCATAGCCAATCTTGACCCGAACCTTGTAGAGCCCGTGTGTGATCCCGAGAAACTTCTGTGCAGGGAAAGGGAGTAGGCACCAAACCCGTTATATTACCAGGACAGAAACTTGTTCTTACCCAAGGACAGTGTACAAATCATTGACGACCTATATTTTGACACCCCATTCGAACAAATTTTTTTTAGGTCTAAATGAGAAACCAACTTGGATGATACAGTCTTCAATGAGCAGAGGTTTCAATCTCTGATACCAAAAAAAATATCGCAAGTTTCCATAGTCCACACTCAGAACATCCCACAAATCCCAAAGCCCCCTAGAGAAATGGCTTCTAGATTCACCCCCCTTTCTCTTCCAACATAACCGCATGATTTGCCCCAGAACTACAACCAGAGGATCAAGTTGTATGATATTAAGGGAAACACCTCTACCCAAAAGCACTTGGAATTGTTCAATGATTTTGTTGATCTAGAAGAGGTGGATCATGAAGATGTGGAGATGCGGTTGTTTGCACAGAGTCTTTCTGGGGAGGTTAGAAAGTGGTTTAAGGCCCTTCAAGCAGAAATCATTGCCAACTTCACCACATTTGAAACATCATTCATTGCTATATGGGGAGACAAAAAGAATCCTTTGCAATTACTGACGTAGTACAACAATATGAAGAGAGCACCAAAGGAGACAGTGCAAGATTTCTCAACTCGTTTCATGAGGGTCTACAACTCAATCCCCGCAGAAGTCCACCCACCTCTCGAGGCTATGCAACTTCGATACGCCGATTCTTTTGACAGAAATTTCTCCTTGTTGTTTAGGGAGAGAAGATATTCTAATTTAGACACAATCAAAGTTGAAGTAAACTTGATGGCATCAGGAAATATCAAAAAAATATTCAATAGAAGCAGGAAGAAACAACAAGGAGATGCGTAGCCACCGACTTCTCGACCCTCGGATGACAAGTTTGAATTAATGATGAAGATGATGGAGAAGCTCATGGAAAGAATTTCCGTGGGAAATAAGCCTGTCGCCCGAGAAAAACATGACCTCCAACCCAGAAATTAGAACCTTATAAGAGTTCTAGTCTCGCAAATTAGGAAGAGGGAACATAGAGACCATCGTGACCAACAAATAAGGCCCCCGTTCCAAAACAATTACATGGACGGAGATTTTGATTAGATGATCCAAGATCAAATGCATTGTTGCGATGACATGGACACTCGCGTGATCTTGACGGAGGGAGAACATGAGAAATACATGAGCAAAAATAATGATATTATGTTGGAGATGGATGACACATTGTCTTGGAAAACAAAGGAAATCAAGAAGGGTTATCACAATGACATCATGCAGTTCAAAAAGAAATACAACCTCAGAAACAAAAAGACTTCCTCAGACCCTCAGTAGACAAATCCCATAGGGAACCCCAGGAGAAAACCCCTTCCATGAGCCGACCAAAGAAATACAACCCAACCAAGGATGCAACTGAAAAGGGAAAGTTAAAGGAGGAGTTTCCAAGGAAAGCGCCGGAAACAAGCCAGGAGACAGGCGTCAAGGAGGTAGAAAACGTCCTCCCCCCCCTTTTAACTTTGAGAATGAAATGGAAAAGATTAAAATCTTCATCCCTTTCAATGAGCTTATCAATAAAGGAGAGTATCGGGATCAGATTATTAAAATGTTGAACATGGAAGAGACTCCCGACACCTTGAACATCCAAGATGATCACCTTGCCATTTTGTTTGGTCCACACATCGAAGAAACGACCGATACTAAGGAATTTACCCCTTTCTACGTCAGACTCAAAATCCATGACATGACTCTACATAATTCCATGCTATATTCAGGTGCATCACACAATCTCATTCCCAAGGTGCTCATGGATGAGTTAGGTTTGGACATCACCAGACCTTATAAGGATATTTTCTCGTTTGACTCGAGAAAAGTGAAATGTTTGGGTTTGATCAAATATTTGGTCATGTCGTTGTCCCAAATACCTTCTAAGAATCTAGTTATGGACGTGGTAGTGACCAATATACCCCCTAAATTTGGCATGCTATTTTCTAGGTCGTGGGCCACGAAATTGAAGGGAACCCTGCAGATGGATATGTCGTACTCCATTATTATTGTCTTCAACCAAGAGAGATAGTTGTACAGAGAGGTTTTTCTCAAATACATGGTGACTAGAAATACCCAGTCGAATAACCACCCTATCTACTCCATCAACACTGGGATCGACTCCTCCATATTTTACAATGACTTGAGATTTGAAGGGAAAGAGAACACAACTGTCATGAATGTCAAAGATAAAGCCGTGCGATGAGCAGAAGAGTGCGTCGACCTAAGTAACCGTGCAAAGAATGAGATGTGGAACATGAGCTTCGATGGAGCCGTCAGCAAGGAAGGAGAAAGGGTCGGTGTATGGATAAATCCTCCCAAGGTAGGCACAAAATCCTACTCATACAAACTCGCCTTTGATTGTACAAATAACATGGCAGAGTATGAAGCATTGATTTTGGGTCTGAGATCTTTGAAAGAATTGGGCGCAAAGAGGATAGAGGTGCATGGAGACTCTAATATCTTCATAAACCAAGTGAAAGGTATATACCAGTCCAATCACCCCCAACTAAGGGCATATAGGAACCTAATGTTGGAACTCCTCAAATAATTCTCAGAGTATAATTTGTCAGTGATCCCAAGGGGGTAGAATCAAATTGTGGACGCCTTTGCCACCTTGAATTCAGTTTTTAAGATTCCCATTTTCCTAAACAAAAAGTATGAGATCGAATTCAAACATAGTTCGCCGATACCCGATAAGATCAAGTATTGGCAGGTATTTGAGAATGACAAACACGTGGAGAGATTTCTCCACATGAGCGACAAGTTTGCTAATATGAACATAGATGATGAGTGTTGTTGCGAAGAATATGAATGAACAACTATGTGTAGTAACAATAACCCCTTTCAACACTAGATAGCTAGAAGGGACATAGTGCAACTAAAGAATAATATCATTCCCAAAGGATTAGTTCTGTTGGAAAAGTTGTTTGATGAAAATGATGTGGCTAGAAATCCCAATATCACTACGAATGATGAGGATGTCAAGGATTGCAACATCGAGACCCAGGATAATCTAAGGATAATCAAATTATCAAAGATGCTTAGTCCGAAGGTAAAAAAGGACTACATCAAACTCATGAAGGATTTTCTCGACGTTTTCAGTTGGAGTTGTGATTACTTGAAAGTTTATGACACTAAGGTGATTCAACACATCATTCCTCTCAAAGAAGACCAAACAAATTTCAAGAAAAAGCTAAGATGGATCAATCCCTTATTGTTGCAGCTAATTGAAAAAGAGGTAAAGAAACTCTTCTAAGCCAAAATTATTGTTTCATTAATATTTTTGAAATGGGTTTCCAACCTGGTGCATGTAAGGAAAAAGAATGGTGAAATAAGGTTGTGCGTAGATTTTCAAAACTTGAACAAAGTATCCATCAAGGACAACTACCCACTCCCTAAGATGGACTCTATTATGCAAAAGGTAGTTGGATCCCAGAAGATGTCTATGTTGGATGACTTTTCAAGTTACAATCATATCATGGTACACCCAGATGACTAGGAAAAGACAGCTTTCACAACACCATGGGGTACGTTCATGTATGCTAATATGCCTTTCGACCTTATGAATGCTGGAGCTACCTTCCAGAGGGCGATGGATATAAAATTTTCTGAGGAAAAGGAAAAATTCATTGTGATCAATATGGATGAAATCACAATGTATTTCAACTCCGATGAAAAACACCTTGAGCATCTGAAGAGGGTTTTCCATAAATGCAGGAGGTTCGACATTTCGTTGAATCCAAAAAAGTCACATTTCAGAATGCAAGAAGGGAAACTATTGGGGCACATCATCTTGAAGGAGGGTATCAAGATAGATCACAACAGGGTAGAAGGAATCCTCAAAATCAACACTCCTCGCAGTAAGAAGGAGGTACATTACTTCCCAGGAAAGGTGAATTTCTTGAGAAGATTCATCTTGAATCTGGTGGAAATTATAAAGCATATCACCAACATTCTCAGAAAGGGAAATGAGATCAAATGGAACCCCGAATCCAGGATATCGTTTGAAGACATCAAGGTAGCACTGAAAAAATCTCCCGTATTGGCCAACCCATATTTCACTAAATACTTCATCTTGTTCTCATTCACCTCATATCATACCATTGCTAGCGTACTATTACAGAAGGATGACCACAATTTTGAAAATCCTATAGCCTACTTCAGCAGGATGCTGAGGGATTCCCCACTGAGGTATGATATTATGGAGAAACAAGCATACACCTTAGTAAAATCCCTAAAGGAGTTTAGGACTTACATACTACATTCCCACATTTTCGCTTACGTACCCAACAACTCAGTCAAAGATATCCTGACTCAACCTGACCCTGAGGGAAGAAGAGGTAAGTGGATTGCAATCATACTGGAATACGACCATGAAATCAAGCCCAAAAAGTTGATTAAAGGTCAGGGCCTCATAAAACTGATGGCACAGTCGAACTGCGATTTTCTGGGAATAAAATTCATTGTTGATCTATCAAAGAATCCTCAAGAAGAAATAACCCCACAGGTGTCCCAGAAATTCATCAATTCACCTTGGTATACTGACATCATTTATGTGATGAATAATTTGCAAGCTCCTCTAGGGTTAAGTAAGACCAAGGCTAGGTTCTTAAATCTGAAGGCTACTAAGTTATGCATCTTAGATAACTCTCTATATTGGAAACATCTGGGAGGGATATTGTTGATTTTCTTACTAGAAGACAATGCATAATGATCTATCGGGAGTTCCACAAAGGAAACTACGGAGAACATCACTATTGGAAAACCACCGCACATAAAATTTTAAGGGCATGCTATTATTGGCCCAACATCTTCGGAGATGTATATAAAGAAGTGTCCATTTGCCACAAATTTCAGGTATTCGATGGAAGGAGAAAGCTGTAGCCCCTAACCTTAAAATTGATCTTTGTAGAAGCGTCGTTCATGTAATGGGGCCTAGACTTTATAGGAGAGATTCATTCACCATCCTCGCCACAACACAGATGGATACTTACGGCTACAGATTACTTGATAGAATGGATCAAATCAGTTCCAACGAAGCAGGCTATCGACACGGTCATCATTCAGTTTCTGGAGACCAACATCTTATCTAGGTTCGGGTTCCCTATCAAGATCATCATGGATAATGCAGACACATTTAATTATGAGAAAATGGATAAGTTTTGCAAGGATTACAATATAACCCTGGGACATTCTACAGTGTATTACCCACAGGGTAATGGGTTAGCAGAATCATCAAATAAAATCTTAACCGAGATTATTGAAAGACTCTTGCAGGACAACAAGAAGGTCTGGCATAAGAAACTCATTTACATGCTATGGGTGGATAGAGTCACTACCAAAAATCCCATCTCTACATCACCTTTTCAAATCGTATATAGCACAGAAGCAGTTTTTCCCACCTCGCTGGGATTTCCCATCAGGAAGTTGCTACAAGAGAAAGAGGTCGAGCTAGACGACACTCAAAGAAGGATAAATCATTTGATTCATGCACAACATATGAGGGAGAAATTTTACAACTGATCCAAAATCAAATCCAGAAGCCTAACAGGGCTTGAAAAATGCTCAAAAATGAAAGTGCTCGGAATACGATGAAACCTATGCCATTGCGTCCATCTCATCTTCCTGATTCCGGTGGTATATTTACTTTGTCAAACGGGCTCCGTATGGACAAGATATCATGTTCTGTCTGAAAAGTCAAATAGGAAAAAAAGGGGGATGACTGTACAGTCCATACAGTCCACGTGTCATGCTGACTGTGCAGACCGTATGGTCCATACAATTGACATGGGAAATCCAGAAGGCAACACGTGGCAGCTCCAAGAGGTGACACATGTCAGGCAGTTTTGGGCGTATGGGCGTACAGTTGGACCTATCCCGAGGTGACACGTGTCACCACTGTAAGGGTGACACATGGAACGAGTGACATCAGTAGGTGATGTGGTAGGCTGACAGGGAAGTACGACATGGGTGACATGGAAAGTTGACGTAGATGGTATGACAGTTGACATGGTAGGCACGTGGGCCAATCAGCAGTTGACGCGTGTCAGTTTTGGGTTGGTTGGCAAGGTGCCATGTGGCCCAGTCACGAGCTGCCACGTGGCACCCTGAGATTGGTTCATTGGTTTGTTGTGTAAAATTACATGGTATGGCCGAGGGTCGAACCCACAACCTCCCGATGGGCGAACGGACTGGTAGAACGGGCTAGCCACCCGGGCGACCGATGGTGCTTGTAAAACATACGGTGCAATATATATTTAAATTTATTGTAATGTTTAATCCGCGGGGAAAAGGGTCGGGGCTTAGCCCCATCCCTCGACATACCATGTAACCACTTGACCATGACCGGGAGTGGAGTTGTTAATACATGCACGGGGTTGTTATAACCATTGGACCCGTGGTCCTATGAATGTGCCACAGGACTCGGGACTAGAGCGGAATCAAAGGAGCCAGCGCATGGTGCGTGGCCATATGGTTGGCTATATTTACCCATGTGACCGAGCATCAAGGGCACACGTGAGAATCATGGGGCTAGCGCCCAATAAATTTTATAAAGTGGGTTTCATGCCTAAGTATTCGGTTTTTTATTGTTAATTATGCCTATTTTTGGTTGATTCCCTCCATTTTTGGGGGATATTGGGCATTTTTGGAGGCCAAATTCTTGGAGGAAGTTGGAGATGAGAAACCAACTTCAAGGCTATATAAACCAAGCCTATTTGAGGCCATGGGAGACCAGTCAGAGTAGAGATATGCTGAAGAAAATCCAAGCCAAAGTCATTTTGATGCAGAGAAGCTTTTGAGGAGGAGACGCTGTCGGACCATTTCTGGGAGCTCCGAATGTCCGTTTTGTGTGCCATTTTCTTTGCAGGGTTCTAGAGATCTGGGAGAACATGAATAGATCAGTCTTGTAGCCATTTGGAATTGCAGTGATGTACTTTTGAGCATTTGAAAAGAAATAAAGAAGCCTCCCCCACAGAGACAAAGGCCCAGAGACGTAGGCAAAGTTGTGTCGAACTTCGTTATCAATCTGCGTGTTATGGTTTGTTGTTTATTCTTTCATTTCAGATCTACAAATGTGTATATGGATGTTATAATTCCTCTTCTTTCCTCATTCTTTCACTAAGTTTTCTCAAATGGTTAATTAACACATGCAAAATTAAAACTCAACCATAGTCATTTAAAAGATCCTACGGATCAAGTGGTATCAGATCTAGTTGACATTTGGATTTGAGTTTTGCATGTTAACCAGGGAAAAGCTACAGTGTGGTGAAGGCGAGCTTGTTGCAGAGAATCCATTAATTGGATTGAGAAAGAGAGCTTCTCACAATGAGAAGATGGCATCGGAAGAAGGGATTTCTCAAGATGAGAAAGAATTCCGGAAAACATTCCATGCTATGTCGGAGATGGTGATAGTTTTGTACGAAGATTATTTGGAACGAAAGCGACCAGTTTTGGGTAATTCTTCAAAAGGCAAAAGTAAAGACGAAGATGACTATCCTCAGATTCCTCCTTCACCTCCATCAACACCTCCTTCTTCTCCTTCT
>CBVK0102193655.1:0-33686 GCA_900067695.1 Picea abies | reverse complement strand
TTTGAGTTGCCCATATATGATGGTGAAGTAAATGCAGAAAAACTTGATAATTGGATCAAGCAGATGGAGGTATACTGCAGTGTGAAACAGATCAAGGATGAGGCCACACAAATTAAGTTGGCATCTTTGAGACTTGCAGGTACAACTCTTATCTGGTGGCAAAGCAAGCTGCAAAAAGGAACACAAGATGTGGGTAATGTGTTTCCATCATGGAAGAATTTCATTTCTGCACTTAGGAAACAATTTTATCCTTTGGGTTATAAAGAAAAAACAATAATTGAATGGCAATCTTTAAAACTAAGAAAAGGACAAACAGTGCAAGAATACACCGACGGATTTCGAAAAATGGCATTAATGTTAGACATTCCTTTGCAAACACAAGAAACCCTTATGAAGTATATAGGAGGTTTACCTGTGCATATTAGAAACATTTTTTTCATGTTTAGACCCACTAACCTTGATGAGGTTTCTGTTCAAGCTATGTATATTGAAGCAGGGAAAGCAGGTGTGTCAGGGGAATCGTCGTCTTCAAAGAAATAAGACAAGAGGAAAGAGCATGGAAAGAATACAAATGTTGTGACAAAGAAGGAAGGAAAACCCTCTTGCAAGCATTGCAAGAAAGAGGGACATGATGAGGACAAATGTTGGCAGTTGCATCCCGAGAAGAGGCCAAAGTGGTTCAAAGAAAAGAAGGGAACATAAACAGTGGCAACGACATCAAAGCCCACAGATTTGGGATCGGATTTAGGTGATGAGTCGAAGATTTCATTGGTTGGTATGACAGATAAATTTGGCGAAGACATTGATTATAGAAGCAAGTTGCTTCATATAAGGGTAATCATGCAACACACTAAGATAGATACATTAATCGACAGTGGATATCAATCTAATCTAATCTCAGAAGAATTGGTTAAAAAATTGGGATTAAAAACACAAACTCATCATAAGCCTTACACACTTAAATGGATAAGCAATCATCATCAGATGCACATAATAAAGCAATGCACAATCAAATTTGCAATTTCATCTAAGTATGTGGATGAAGTAACTTGTGATGTTGTGTCATTAAGAGAATGTGGAATGGTCTTAGGTAGCCCATATTTATATGATCGTAAGGCAATCTTCTACAGGACAAAGAATTAATATCAATTCACTAAAGCAGGTCATGATTATGTGGTTCATGCTCATCATGTTAAAGCAAATAAAACACTTCAAACAATGGAACAATTAACAAAGGCAATGCAAGCAAGCAACAAACCACTAATTGTTTCAAATGAAGTAATTGATCTTAAGCAAGAATAAGACATGGTTGTTGAATGGAAAATCAATCATAAATTGCTTCAAGATAAGCTCATGTCGTGCATATATTTCAAGTATATCAGCTCATTTGTAGTCGTCTTTTTGATGCTGTCATTAGCAATGTTTTCTACATCGATGATAGCGGCTTCAGTAAGATGTAACAGGGTTCAAATGGCTAACGATATACTGTCAGTTGTCATGATTGTGTTACAGTTGATATTGATGAGACAGGTGCACAGGACAGAGTTCAGAGATAGAGAGCAAGCCGGGTGGCCTATCCCAAGCTTGTTGACTGGTCAGTAACCTTTTGGGGACAAAAAGGTCTTTTTGTGGGGAGGTGTGATCCGAAATCGGATCCAGAAGCCTAACAGGGCTTGAAAAATGTTCAAAAATGAAAGTGCTTGGAATACGACGAAACCTATGCCCTTGCGTCCATCTCATCTTCCTGATTCCTGTGGTATATTTACTTTGTCAAACGGGCTCCGTATGGACAAGATATTGTGTTCTGTCCGAAAAGTCAAACAGGCAAAAAAGGGGGATGACTGTGTAGTCCGTACAGTTCACGTGTCATGCTGACTGTGCAGACCGTACGATCCATACAACTGATGTGGTAAACCCAGAAGGTGACATGTGGTAGCTCCAGGAGGCGACACGTGTCAGGCAGTTTTGGGCGTACGGGCATACAGTTGGACCTATCCCGAGGTGACACGTGTCACCACTGTAAGGGTGACACGTGGCACAAGTGACGTCAACAGGTGATGTGGCAGGCTGACAGGGTAGTACGACACAGGTGACGTGGCAAGTTGACGTAGACGGTATGACAGTTGACATGGCAGGCACATGGGCCAATCAGCAGTTGACGCGTGTTAGTTTTTGGTTGGTTGGCAAGGTGCCACGTGGCCCAGTCACGGGCTGCCACGTGGCACCCTGAGATTGGTTCATTGGTTTGTTGTGTAAAATTACATGGTATGGTCAGGGGTTGAACCCATGACCTCCCAGCGAGCGAACGGACTGGCAAAACGGGCTAGCCACCCGAGCGGCTGGTGGTGCTTGTAAAACATACGGTGCAATATATATTTAAATTTATTGTAATGTTTAATCTGTGGGGAAAAGGGCTGGGGCTTAGCCCCAGCCCTCGACATACCATGTAACCACTTGACCGTGACTAGGAGTGAAGTTATTAATACATGCACAGGGTTGTTATAACCATTGGACCCGTGGTACTATGAATGTGCCACAGGACCCAGGACTAGAGCGGAATCAAAGGAGCCAGTGCATGGTGCGTGGCCATATGGTTGGCTATATTTACCCATACGATCGAGCATCAAGGGCGCACGCGAGAATCAAGGGGCTAGTGCCCAATAACTTTTATAAAGTGGGTTTCATGCCTAAGTATTTAGTTTTTTATTGTTAATTATGCCTATTTTTGGTTGATTCCCTCCATTTTTGGGGGATATTGGGCATTTTTGGAGGCCAAATTCTTGGACGAAGTTGGAGATGAGCAACCAACTTCAAGGCTATATAAACCAGGCCTATTTGAGGCCATGAGAGAGAAGTCAGAGCAGAGTTATGCTGAAGAAAAGCCAAGCCAGAGTCATTTTGATGCAGAGAAGCTTTTGAGGAGGAGACGCTGTCGGACCATTTCTGGGAGCTCCGGATGTCTGTTTTGCGTGTCGTTTTCTTTGCAGGGTTCTAGAGATCTGGGAGAACATGACCAGATCAGGATTGTAGCCATTTGGCATTGCAACAATGTACTTTTGAGCATTTGAACAGAAATAAAGAAGCCTCCCCCACAGAGACAAAGGCCCGGAGACGTAGGCAAAGTTGTGTCGAACTCCATTATCAATCTGTGTGTTATGGTTTTCTATTGATTCTTTCATTTTAGATCTACAAATGTGTATATGGCTGTTATAATTCCTCTTATTTCCTCATAAATGGTTAATTAACACATGCAAAATTAAAACTCAACCATAGTCATTTAAAAGATCCTACGGATCAACAACTTATCACAACTTCACCAAGACAGGATGAAGAAAGTTTTCAACAAGCACTCTAAACAATAAGATTTTCAGGTGGGTGATTTTGTGCTAATGTGGGACGCAAGGAACAAAGACAAGGGGAAGCATGGTAAATTCGATCATCTTTGTATGGGACCCTTCAGAATCTGCATGTACCACAGGAACAATGCATATCTGCTATAATTTCTTAATAGAGAACCCACTAGCAGAGGGCCTGTAAATGGAAGGTTCCTCAAGCACTATCTAGTTTAGTAAGGTATGTTTAGTTTTTCATGTCATTGAAAATGGTCGTTTCATTTTTTTTTTCAAAGAAGGCGTTTCGAGTCAGTATTTCAACAAAAGATTGAATCCCAGACTGAAGGCCCTAAGTTTATGCTGAGTCTGGTCATAACTATGTGGAAAGGTATCAGATGTGTTTTCTTTTCCGTTGTTTCAGAGTTTGTAATTGAAATAAGGCCCAATAGTCAGACACCTGGTCTGTTTTTCTTTGCCACCTCACTAGAAGGATGGCATCCCCGTTGGAGCCAGTTGTTAGCACCATCATTTTTTCAGTTAGATTTAGTCTTAGTTGAGTCATGGCATGTGTGTCAAAGTGTGTGAGGTTAGGTACCGAACAACAAATGGATCAAATTCGGCAAGTGGTCAATTGTCCCTTGGAGTCGGGAAGGGACGTCAAGATCAAAACATGTGTAAGTGGTAAAGGTATTTCCCCAAAGAGTCGGGTCTTGTTAGAAGAGGAGGTTTTACATGCCAAAGGTCGAGTCAATTTGTTAAATAGGAGTCATGTTGGTAGGTGAAATGGCCATCATTAGCTCATTATGAAGCCAGAAAAGATGATAAATCATGATGCTCATATCACATATACTTTGTAGCTCTTATCAGTTATACTTTACACTTTTTGCAATGTACCCGTCGCGTGAATGTGATGCGCAAATCTTCGGTCTGCTTAGAAACCTCTAGTCACCATGGATTCAGTGTCCCCTGTAATGATTCCATCTCTCACCCATCTGGTTATGAATGTTGAATTGGTGTTCAACACCTCCTTCGGGACTCGCGACATGGTCTAACAGCCTCTCATGGATCCTTTAACTTTTACGGTGATGAGTTTACCAATAACCTGTGGGTTTTGGTGTAACGATAGTTGTACTACAAACAAATGGTATCAGAGAAAAAGGTTATGGGTTCGAGTCTGCTCGATTGGTGTTGAGTACCTTAGTTGGTGCTGAGGGGGAGATTGTTGAATTGTTTTTCAAAACCTCCTTCAGGACTCACAACATGGTCTAACAGCCTCCCGTGGATCCATTAACTTTGGATGTGATGAATTTACCAATAACCTGCGGGTTTTGGTGTAATGGTATCCATACTACCAACAATAAATTCTAGTTTCTTTGCATGTGTTCCATTCACCAGCCAAGTTTATGCATTGTCTACAATTTCCCCACAGGCCCTAAGGTTCTCGCTGCAAGGAATCTAATTGCAATCAATTGTGTCACAAACCTAGTCCAATTGATATTACTTCTTTGGGTCTGTGCTAAATCCACCACGCACGTAGAAATCACATGCATTGCACCATGGAAACATCCCAGAACATAAGGAAAGGGGCGTGAAGCGACATAAATGTGGGGCCTGAACCTCAAAGATTGACATTGGTAAATGGATATCGGGATGTTAGAGCATATTTTGAATAGGTCAGGTGCATTTCATTTTGTAAGAAAATCCAAGGATTCAACATGAAGCTAGTGGAACAGTTCGTGCTCAGCTTCAACGAGCTTCATGCAGTAATTTCAGGAAACACATTCCAAGTGACAGAAAAAACTTTGTTAGCCGCAACAGATATCCCTTTGCACAGTGAAAGGTGGTCTAAAGGCATGCCTTTGGACATGTTATGCTATGAGGATTTTATCAAACCAGACTGTTTAAATGGGAAATTCGAAGGAGGCATTACAAGTCAATATCTACAGGAGCCTTTTCGGAATCTCCTGAGGGTGATTAGGAAATATTTCACCTATGAAGGAAGGTTTGACATAATACACCCACATCATTTCAAATTGTTGATGCATTTCACAAGAAGGATATCATTAAATCTTCCTTTCTTCTTACACCAAAGCCTCCGAGAAATGGCGGATAGAGTCCAGGCTGAAGAAAACCAGTTGAAGAAGAAACTATCTCATGTCTCATTAATAAAATTGTTGATAGTTGATGAGTTGCGACGATTGGGAAAAAACTGGGATTTGTTTGTACTCACAGTCGACATCCCCAGGGACCCCAAGGGAGATTCCCCTCTACCCACAGGGATGGTAACATCTCACTGCACAGAGGTGGAAGAATGGAAGACATTGGAAGCCTTATGCCCCCAACATCCGATACTTCAGAAAAGGGGCATACCAAGGAAAAACAAAGAAACCAGGGAATCCCAAATCGCAAGCAAGCCAAGTGCGAAGTCAACCATCCAAGAATTAATCATGCACGCCATTCAGCTAGAACTTGTTGAAGGTCCTATTCAGGAAACCCATGATAGATTAAGAAGGCCAGACACTGAAGGAATGAATATTCATGAATCATCGTAGCATCTAAATAAAGCATAACTCACCATTGCTGAGTTGTACCAGGAGAACATAGAGCTGAGACAATGGTCAGTAGAAAATACTCTCAATGCATCAACATCACAGGGCTGAGAGGGAAATGTGACATGGCTCAAGAGGAATATTAGGGAAGCACAAGACACAATCATCCAATTGCATGAAGCATAGAGGATGTTAGAAGAGGGAATTGCAAAGAACTTCAAGGAATGTGGATCGGCCATGGAAAACGTTCACGCGGCTCTAGCCAGTGTGCAGAAGAGTCTAAAAGGGAACGTGGTTGTGCAAATACAAGTGATGAATCTAAAAAGGCACAAATAGTCTCTCAGGAGAACACTTTGGATATCCAAACTATAGAAGAGGCCAGAAGCATAATTAAACGACTCCATTTTTGTCTTCTCAAACATGGCACAAATTTTGTCTCCCCATGTCCTGTTTCCTACTGGGAAGTAGGGACTCTGACAGGTACCCGCATGGCAAGCATATGATGCGTAACATTGGAGACCCATCTATTACAGAGGAAAGGTGTACGTTGGACACATGACAGTTTGAAGAAAGGTGTTTTCCCCTAACTGTTGTTGTCATCTTGGAAACACCCACAATAGTTCGAAGTTACCTGCCACATGCATGCTCCAACAAATGATTGTGTGATAGAAATCAAGGTCGTTACTGTTGTAGGAAAATCTCCCTACGGACAAGTAGATTGCCTCAAAGAGCTAGACCCTACTCTAATACAGAAAGTGCTTAACGTGGACACTGACTTCCTTTCGAATCCATACAAACTAGCACATGAGAATGAAGGAGAATAACAATACCTTTTATCGATGTTTGTCCCTGCACGCTCCAAATCGAGCTCCGAACTCTCACTCCTCGCTGAGTCCTGTAGAAAAACAAAGTACGACCACTTCCTAATCTATTGATGTTAGCTTGAAAATAGATCTATCTATCAATGATAGGTTCATGTGAGATCAGACACAAACTAGAAAGAAATAGGCCAAGCATGTCATATTGATGAGAATAATGACAATAGTACTTACAATCGTAGATGTGAATGCGACAGCTTTGTCAAGTCCCCTTTGTCTAACCCTTGCTCAAAAGATCCACAACCTGGACAATAGCAGCTTCACTGATCACTTCTCCTTTGACTGACTGTGTGTTCCCTATGAGATCATAGGTTTGATGCTAGCAATTCTTCCCCCTTTTCACCATCATAGAGCTTGCTTATATAGGTTAAGAGGAGCTTAACCTCTTGAGTTATCTTTAGAACAAGTTGAGGAACTTCCTCCTTAGATCAGGGATCTTCTGATGAAACTAAGAATTTGAATGCAACTACCTTCTAAACTTGAAGGATCCTCCCCTTATTCTCCTCAACAGGCCAACTACTGCCTCATATTAGGCAGCGCTCCCTCAAAAGGGGCATCAAAGCACTGTAGAACTCCCTAGGAAGCTTAAGGGTAGCGCCAACGCTCCAAAAGTGGATAGTGCTCCTTCAGAGGGGCAAGAGAACATTATAACACTCCCTAAGGCCTTATAGGGGAGCGCTAGTGCTCCTAAGGATGATGTAAGGGAGCGCTCACCCTGAGAACCTTTGTTTAAGAGCTCTTCTCAGGTGATAAGAGTTCCTTGACTTTAGCTAACCAGTTCTCCGTCTTCAAATCAAGTGTATGAGATTCTTTAAGTGCCTCCTTAGTGGCATCGTTATGGAAGTATGCTCGAACAACATTTGTGACACTTGTGAACATCTTGCGAACTTGCGAAAGTTGTAAGGAAGATGCGACACTTACGACAATTGAGAGGAACATGCGACACTTATCCAGTTGAGTAATTTTGACGTGTAACAGTTACCATGGGTGGTAGGATTATGATAGAGAACTTGATCGTCCATATACCCCGTTAAGTAAAAGCATCAACACATCACTCTCTAATGATGAAATCTTACTGATGAACGAAATGTCGCGACAAAGACATTGATTATTGTGCGATCGAGTATAGTCAGTTTCTATTTTTAGTAAAGTGCCATACAAAGAATCATATAGAAGAGAATAGTGAGAGCCTAATTTCTAGGGATAGTAGTTAGAGGGCAGGGTATCTCGAGTGGCACACCCTGGTCTATATATTTCATCTTTTCAATGTAAGCAAAGTTGGTTGGAAAAGTAATGTAGATAGTGACTGTTGAATGTATCTTTTTGAACTTGATTGAATTTTAATGAAAAGGTCCTGAAACTTTGATGAAAAGATTCTAATGGTATCGATTTGATGTATTGTAATCTCTCTTTACGTATGTGTTTCATGTGCTCTTTATATTCATATCTATATTTTTTCTAAAACAAAACGTTATTCAGATCTAGAATTCACTCTGTGGTTCTCTAGATTGTGCCATTTAGACAACTATGTTTTCTCTAAGTGAACTCATAATTCATCTCCAGTGGTGCTCTGAGTTGCTTCATGTGTTTTTTTATCTTGCCCTACACAACGATTTTGAACTGAAACATTATTTCCTACTTAGCCTTTATCCTCTCAAGTTTAGTCACCCAGTCATTTGTTTCTCTCATTTTTTGAAATTGACTCCATGGCCCAAGGTCTCGTGTTCTCTTGCCAATAGAACCAGAAATATTGTACAAAGGTATTAAATCTAGTTGACAGTTTCAAATCCATAACCCATACAAAGACGAATTCTTAGATAGATCCCTCTCTAGGTCAGAAAGGTTAGTTTTTGGCCTTAAAGTTGGTTTGTAGGTTTCCTCTGTCATTCGTTTCCTCAGCCGAATGAGTTTATGGAATGCTAACACATGGAACCATCATCTTTAGGATTCACTATGCAGCATAATCTACCTTGGACCTCATCAGGTTCATTGATTCTGACTGGGTTGGCTATAACATTGATCACAAGTCCACATGTGGTTACTCACTTAGTCTTGATTCTGGGCCTATCTGTTGATCGAGCAAGAAGAAGGCTGTTATTGCTATATCTTTAGCCGAGGAAGAATACAAAGGGGTAGTTAACATAAAATTTCAAGCTATGTGGCAGCAACATTTTCTCATTGAGTTGGGCATTCAGTTTCATCAATTGATCATCATCTGGTGTGACAAACAAAGTAGCTAGAATTTCTGTAGAGATCCATTTCAGAGGCAGTGGATGAAGCACATAGAGATCCACATGCACTACATATGGAACTTAGTACATGAGGGGATCAATTACCTACAATTATTTCCTTTAGCAGAACAATCTGTAGATATCTTCACCAAGGCCTTCACTGAGTAGAAGTTCCATTCTCTGTGTAGTCATCTTGGAGTGAAGGACACAGCTTCCTAGCAACTGTTAGTTCTTATTTTTACATACATTTTACTTTGAGGGGGTTTTCCCATGATTTTTTCCATCTTTCCTCGTTTATTTCATTGTATATTTTGTATTTGGTTACCTAACATGGCCTCGTTGCCAGGAACCATTCTTTATTTTCACCATAGTGATGTTCAGGGGGGGTGTTGGAGATACTTCACACACACACCTAGGGTTTCTTTTTCCTAAGGTTTTCCCTATGTTTATTAGTCATTATTCAGTCTCCTATAGTTTAGGGAGAATATTCCTCTAATATAATATTCTCTTCAACTCACACTTCAATTTGATTAGTTGAGTGGAGTCTAGATGCCACATTGGGATTATCACTGTGCATCATTGGGATCATCACTAGCTAATGTGCATTGTCCTTGGTATCATCACCAGAATAACGCATTACTCATGATTCCCTGATCTCCTTCTCACTTCACTCTATTTCAATCAGTTAATTGAATATCGAGAGACTAGTTAACTAAGGCTAGGTGGCGGTTCACTCTCATAACTTGTTGAGACTAGACTAGGTGGTCATTTACTCCAGTAATTATTGGTGTGTGTCGAGATTACTCTAGACCACCACAATGGCACATTGGATTATCCTCCAGTGTGAATTAGTTGAGTTATACAGAGTATATCATGTGTAAATTATCATTTATTCATTTGGTTAATGAGAACTTTTCCATTCTTTCTCTGATGTTTCTCTTTTCTCATATTATCTCTAGAAATTGTGTATGTCATTTTCTAGATAGATATTTTCTGTCCAGGTTCAACACATTTACAGGTCTGATGCTCTTTGATGTTCCTCCAGGTCACAAACATTTTTGGATATGAATATATCGAAACCTGGTAAGAATCTGGGTGGATTTTGGTGTGTTTTCAGGTAGATGTTCAATTGTCCTTCTATGGTGTCGCCGGGTGAAATATTAATAGCCAAGTTCCTCAGGATTGTTCACTATCAAATCTCATAACTTACAATGTTGTATTCTCAAGGAATATTTCTTCAACTTACATCCCCAAAAATGACGCCATTCATATGTTATCCCTTGATATGTTTTGGGATAATGTTGGAATGATGCCAAGGAACCTCAGGGGATAAGACTCAAAATGAATCTTAAATCTATATTTGTAGTAAGGAAATTATGAAATATTTGGGAAGTTTTTGCCTCTCTCTCTCTTTCTCTTCTGAAAATATAGGAACTTAAATAGTCTCATCTCAGATGAAAAATGATCTCAAATATTAGAGGCATATGTCTACGAGTATTTCAGACAATAAAGGTTAAAGGAGCATGGAATGATGGGATAGAGGAAATAAAATCATAAACAAACAAGGAACTATTAAGAATGAATCTTGTAGCCTATGGAAAAGGAATGGTGTGCTAAGAAATTGAGAATTTAGTAGCTCTGATGTTCCTCCAGGTCACAAAATTTTATGGATATGAATATATCGGAACCATATCAGAATCTGGGTGGATTTTGGTGTGTCTTCGAGAAGATTTTTAGTTGTCCTTTAATGGATTCACCAGGTGAAATATTAATAGCCAAGTTCTTGAGTCTTTTTCAACATCAAAACTCATAACTTACAATGTCATATCCTCGGGAAATATATCTTCAACTTACATCCTCGAAAATGATGTCATTCGAATGTTATCCCTCGATATGTTCCAGGAAATTGTTGGAACGATGCCAAGGACACCAGGGGATAAGACTCAAAATAAATCTTAAATCTAGATTTGTAGTAAGGTAATTATGAAATATTTGGGATTTCCCCCCCCCTCTCTCTCTCTCTCTCTCTCTCTCTCTCATGAAAATATAGGACCTTAAACAGTCTCAGCTCAGATGAAAAATTCTCTCAACTATCATAGGCATATGTCCATGAGTATTTTAGGAAATAAAGGTTAAAAGGAGGATGGAATGATGGGCTAGAGGAAAGAACAAAATAATCACACAAGTAACTGTTAAGAATGAATTGTGTAGCCTATGGAAAAGGAATACCATGATAATAAATTAAGAATTCAATAGCTCTAACAAATGTATATAGATCTATAAAACATGCTTCAAACAGTTAACATATTCATACAATAAAATGCATGGAGGTACCCTCTACATATCATTCAAATGCACAAAAAAAGGATGATAATAAATGACCATTCATTCATAGGAAATCACTTCTATATCGAGATTAAACACCATGCAGTAACACTAAACACAAGACATAATCTGTTGTGTGAGATTTTATAAACCATATCTGATATAGGAAAATAAAAAATGGAATTAGACACTTTATAATAACACAACATTGTAAGGAGGAATTACAGACTGAAACTTAAACACAAGGGATGAATCTATGTTTTTTTGTTGCATTTATAAACTGACTGTGATAAAGGTTTATGTGGTTGAAAAACTTCGGTTACAAGAAATTATTTAACTCCCCAAAGTATCGACCATAAAAATGGGTTCCTTCATTGTCTTTTATTTCTCTCACTCATGCCCTAAAACCTCTTCCTAAAACCATTTCCAGCTTCTTGAATATTCTTTACAACTTCTTGATTCTTGGGTGGTTTCTCCTTTGGTCAAAATCGATTACTTTTACTTGCATGAATTATGTTATTCTGAGATTGTGAGGTATTTGGGAACTTGCAAGGAAAAATATCCACTTAAGCTCTATCCTTGAAGAGTCTTTGTAATTGTTTCTTCCGTTGTTGGGCGCTTGAAATCAAATATGCATAGGCATGAGACTCAGTAGTCATCAAATCAAATTCTGTGAGTAATCTCAGTCGTCGATCAGAGGCATACCTATCAGAGCTATCGGGGTCTGGGATTTAAACAAGGATTATGATGACAAGAACCTTGCAGAATATACTAGATCAGATCTGGACCATTTATCGGTCCCATTTCAAAAGGTCCAAGAGAATATATGGACCATTTATTGGGAGCAGCTGAAGCCAAAGTTTGCCTAAGGAAAATATTATCTTGTTGATGTAAGTATGGACACATGACACCTTGTTATTGGTTCACATTGGCGTTGATTTTGCAAAGGAAAATGGCATGTGCCACTCAGATTTGATATGATTTTGGGTACCTTTGGTGGGTTCCACATTTCCACATGGCAACATCTGATTGGCTCTAACAATGATTTTCTAGGAGGCCACATGTAACATTGAATCGATGCACTAGGGGCATAAATCAAATATGAACCATCAATATCTCTAAGCGTGATTGAGGGTACAATGATATCTAGGATGTTGATCGGTCCCCCTTGAAATATGTCTGAGAGAACATATAGATTGTCTATTGGGGGTGCCACTCAGAGTGGTCGGGGTATGGTCTTCTAATATAAATTCAACGAGGGAACTATGAAAGTGAATATCAACCATATATATGGAGTTATCAAGAGAGGTATGATGATGCACAAGAGTCATCAATATAGCTTGACTAAGAGCCCAAAATTGGCTAAGAAAAAGAGTGTCATGATACTATCATCTTGGAAATGTGGCACCAGTTTATTTAACCATGTTGATGTTGATGTGGAAAAGAGACATGACACATGTCACCCAAATTTGATATGCTTTGTAGCACCTTTGGTGGGTTCCACCTATCCATGTGGTGGCTTATGATTAGCTATGAATGTGTTCTACTGACAGGTTGACATGACACTTGGATGAGAGGCTTTGATACCTTGGAGAAGATTTGGATCATTGATCAACCCCACTTGAAAAAGGTCTGAACATATTTGAAGGGGTACCCTCTGCATATCATTCAAATTCACAAAAGAGGTTGATAAGAAATGGTCATTCATTCAGAGGAAATCACTTCTATATCAGGATTAAACACCATGCAGTAACATTGAACACAAGGTATAATTTGTTGTTTAGATTTTATAAATCAAATATGATATAGGAAAATAAAAAATAGGACTAGATGCTTTACAAGAACACAACACTATAAAGAGGGATTACATACTGAAACTTAAATGCAAGGGCTGAATCTTTGGTTACCTATTGCATTTATCAACTAATTGTGCTCAAGGTTTCTGTGGTCGAATATCTTTGGTTACAAGAAAATATTTAACTCCCCAAAGTGTCGACCATAACAATGGGTTCCTTCATTGTATTTTATTTCTCCCACTCATGCCCTAAAACTGCTTCTTGAAACCATTTCCAGCTTCTTGAATATTCTTTACAGATTCTTGATTCTTGGGTGGTTTCTCCTCTGGTTAAAATTAATTAATTTTACTTGCATGAATTTTTTTATGTTGATATCGTGGGATAGCTTAAAAATTGCAGGAAAAAATATCCACTTGAGCTCTATCCCTGAAGAGTCTCTGTAATAATTTCTTCTACTATTGGGCAGTCCAAATCAAATATGCACAAGAATGAGCCTCAGTAGTTTTCAGATCAAATTCAATGAGTAATATCAATCTTCGATCAAAGGTGCACCCATTGGAGCTATCAAGGTATGGGATTTAAATAGGGAGTCTGATCACAAGAACCCCACGGACTATACTGAATCAGATCTGGACCATTGACCGGTCCCATTTGAAAAGGCTTGAGAGAAGATATGGATCATTGATTGGGAGAAGTCGAAACCAAAGTTTGGCTAAGAAAAATATTATCTTGTTGATGTCATTACAGACACATGGCACCCTTTTGTTGATCCTCATTGGTGATGATGTGGCAGGGAGCACAACATGTGTCACTTGGATTTGATATGATTTTGGGAACCTTTGGTGGGTTCCACGTGCCCACATGGAAACCTTTGATTGGCTCTAATAGTGGTTTGCTAATAGGCCACATGTAACATTGAATCGATTCCCTAGGGGCATGAAAAAAATATGAACCACTGATCTCTCTAAGCATGATTGATGGAGAAATGAAATCTGGGTCATTGATCAGTCTCCCTTGAAAGAGTTCTGAGAGAAAATATAGATCGTCCATCAAGGGTGCCCCTCAAAGTGGTTGGGGTATGGTCTTCCAAAAGGACTCCAATGAGGGAAATCCAAGATAGAATCTCAACCATATATCTATAGTTGTGAAGAGAGGTCCAACAATGCACAAGATTCGTCGATCTAGCTTGACCAAGAGCACAAAATTGACTAAGGAAAATATTGTCATGATGAAATCATCTTGGACATGTGGAAACCCTTTATTTTCCCATGTTGATGTTGATGTGGAAAAGAGACAGGACATGTGTCACCAAAAATTGATATGATTTGCTTTGGGGATCCACGTGGCAGCTTTTGATTGGCTCTGATAGTGCTCTGTTGGCAGGATAAAATGACACTTGGCCAAGAGGCATTGATACTTGGGAGTATATCAATATGGTTGATTGAATCGACTTGAAAAGGGACTGAATGGATTTCAAGCATCCCTCAGAGCTGCACATTGGAGTGGTTGGGGTATTCTCTTCCAAAATGACTCCGATGAGGCAAATCTGACAATAAATATCAATTGTTTATCTTGAGTTGTTGAGGGAGTTCTAAAGATGCATGAGAGTTTTCGATATGGCTCATCCAAGAACCTAAAAATGACTAAGGAAAATATGGTCAGGCTAATGTCACCTAGGAATTGTGGAATATTTTTACTAGCCCGTGATGGTGCTGACATGGCAAGGGAGTGGGATACATGTCACCCATTTTTTGTGTGTTGACATGTGTATCTAACGGGTTCCACTTTTCCATGTGGCATTCTCTGATTGGCCTCAAAAGTTCTTTGTTGGCATGTTTATGTGACACCTGGAAGGGAGTCTTTGATACTTGGGAGCATATCTGGAGCATTGATCGACCCCACTTGAAAAGGGTCTAATATTAGATCAAGACCATCCATCGTGGGTGCCCCATCAAAGTAGTCAATATCTGGTCATTCAACATGACTCCGATGAGGGAAATCCAAGGGAAAATATTAATTGTTGATCTTGAGTCACCAGGGGAATTTCAACAATGCATGAGAGTCGTCGATCTGGATCGACCAAGAAACTAAAATCGACTACGGTAAATATCATCATGATGATGTCATTCTAGATGTGTGGAAACCCTTCATTTGCTTATGTAAGAAATGACATGGCAGGGAGGAAAAAACATGTGTCACCCATTCTGATGTGCTTTTATGGGATTCAAGGAGGGGTCCCGTGTGTCCATGTGGCAGGTTCTAGTTAGTTCTGATAGGGCTCTGCTGGAAAGATGACATGACATCTTATCGGGAGGCTGTGAGATTTGAGATCATATCTTGAGCATTGATTGGGGGTGTGATTAATTAAATATGGGCCATTTATCAGAGGTGTATCATTGGAGTGGTACAAAAGATAGGTTTCGAGATGACTCTGATGGGGAATTTCGATGACCGTTGATCTAAAAGGCTGAACACGCTATGTGATATGAGCCATCGATTTTTTTGGGTTAAAAAAACTCTTGAAATGATAGCACTTGGTAATATAACATGCAAGGGAATCGCATGAGCGTGTTTATTGATGTAGATACATAGAGAATGTCAGTAATTGTTGATACCGAGGAGATGGGTTGGGATGATTTGGGTAATATGGATTGGCGCACTGCTATGAGGGTGTCTTAAAATTAAGGGAGGGTTAGGAAATGGTGCATGTAATGGTCATATTGGGAGCAGACAGTGAAAGCATGCTTGGTCCTCAAACTGGGAGGCTTGGAGGAAGAAGGTTCTGGGGACGACGGTGGGGAGAATTATGTGGGTAGTAGCAGCATACTTATGGGTTTTGGAGTGAGATTCTGCAACTCAAGTAATGCGGGCAAAAGGATGATGGGATGTCCAGCGACATCGCACAATGCACATGGGGATGGTATGCATGGGGTGGAAGGGAAAAGAGGTTCATGTTTCTTTCATGTGTCGTGTTGAGTTGTAGTTTTGATCCTATGGGGTGTAGTCGAGTTCCCAATGGTGGTACTAATTCCCCCAACTATCTGACCAGTTGGATGAGTGGGTGAATGGGCCATGACTTGCGGTAAGGGTACCACAGGTTGATTTTTTAGTGATAAACCTAGTACCATGGATGGGGGTTCTAAATACCATACAAGGATGGATATGACCACATTAGGTAAGGTGAGCGTGGCAACAACTTAGTATGATGTTACTCTCGAGGGAGGTTAAAACAAGGGTATTTGGGCGATGGCCCATGGGACCATCTTCCAAAAGGAGATTTGACCTATGGGTGGTGGGCTCTCTGATGTTCTGTACTAAGGAGTCTATATGGGGAGTATGTTAAGAATTTTCAAGCTTGATTGGGAAGGAGTGGATGTGAAGTCTAATGAGATTTCCATGGACAGGGAGTCAGGTGTCTCTACTCCATCGGTTGTGACAATGGAAACAATGGTGGTGGTGGGGGGAGGGAAGACTTGGTATGTACCAATAAAGGATGGATCATGAAATAGCCCTAGTCTGACATCTATCATTGGTACAAGGTTGGTGCTTGAGAAGATAAGTGGAAGGATGCTATCAATGTGTCTTAATTGGTTGGATTCATAATGGATTAATTGGTCAATGGTGAGAATTTTCCCATTATGTAGGAATAACATGGTGTGGAATACTTAGGACACCACGACCTGCACATAATACATGTAGCTCTAGCCAAAAAAGATGTTGTAATTCAGTTGAGTATCAATGACTTCTATGTCGATGAGAATTATCTTTCCCCCTATCTCTATTGGAATGTTTTGATACAGGACTTCTGGTTAGCATGGTTTGTCATCATAATATCAAAGCATGATGGTGGAGGGGATAACATCTGGTGAACCAAGTTGTTTCCATATCGATTTGGACATTATGCAATTGGATGCTCTTTAATCTATGATGTAGCAATGGATTGTGATATTCTTCATTTTGACAGAAATCTGGAATGTGAATAAACATGGGAGTCATGAGTGTGCTTTGTCTAAGTAAAATGTGATTAGACGGGTGTCTGCAGGGTCTACTGCCCCCAATTGTGATATTAATTCCTTTCGTTAGGATGGGAATGTCTGGAGAACTTCCATAACTCACATGGAAATGGGTGATTGAGAGAGATCTTCAATAATATTGTAGCTATGGGTGGCCCGACTATGGGGATTATGCACATTCCTACATAATGGTGCATGAGTCATGCAAATGATGTCTTCAATGTTAGGACAAGGGATCATCAATGGTTTTTCGGTTGGTGGCTAGGAAGATTCTAAAGTGATGGGTAATGGATTAGGGGGGGTACTGTATTGGTGACTCCGAGTTTGTAAGAAAATTTCTATTTAGTGGTGAGGAGGATACTGCAGTCAGTGTTGTTTCCTGAGTGGGGTTGGTTGGGTGGAGGGAACTACCCTGGGGGATGTGGGTGTTGGGAGGATCCTAGTTGAGTGTTAATGACTCCTTGATGTGGGATACGATCTTTTAATACCACAGGTGGTGGTGGTGGTATATAAGTGGGAGGTCCCTATGGTGGACCTTGAGGGTTGGGTGCTCGCTAAGGATTCATGGCATCCTTCATACATTTGTAGTCGGGGATTTGAGGGAAATGGTGAGTGTAATGGACATATTTTCCACATAATGTACAAGGTTAATTGGTTTGAAGATTGTTATTTCACCCTTTTCGTGGTTGGCCATTGTTATTTCCCCCTTGAGGGTTTTTATTGGGTTGGCATTGGTTGCCTCCTACTTGGGGGTTTTGTTCAGTGGGCTTCCCTCCTTGTCCTTGGTTCATATTATTTCCTTTATTCCAATTATTATTAGGTTGGTGAGGTGGATTGGCCATATTCAATTGTTCAAAATATTTGAACCTGTTGAAGAGGGGAAGGTTGGATGAAATTAACTCATGCCCAATGTTGTCTGTGTGGGGGTACAACAGGTTGGGGAGGACCTGGGAATGGATAATATGGGTTACCTTGTGGGAGTCCATATGGGTTGTAAGAAGTGGAGGTGGATCCATTATTACTGGGTGGATATGAAGTGGTTGGTAGGGGAACCGGTTGCAGGATGGGTATTTGTTGAGGAAGGGGAGTGGGTACATGTGCACCCATGGTCTAGAGAGGAGGTTCCATGAATGGTGGAGGGGGTGGTGGGGGAGAGTAATAAGGAGTTCCCAAATATGGTGGAAAGTATGTATTGGTCCCATATGTGGGTACCTGTTGCACGTGTGGTTGAATATGAGCCATGGAGCCAATCAACCCATCAGTGGCATGCAATGTTCCATGTTTGTCTTGACCAAAGGGAAAAGGACAAGGAGCATTTGGGAGAATAATGTATAGGTTTTTGGATTGAGAGTAGATGAGGTCAAAAATTTCTCCTTAGTGATGGATTCATCTTCAATTTGGGGGAGGATTGTAGCCACGTCTTTGTCAAGGGTAGGAAAGTGTGATAGAAGGAACCAATCTATCCTTTGTTGTGGGGTGGTATCCACCTTGCATATTCTTCAATGTCTACGCCACTCATGAATGTGATTAGAGAGATGAAAAAAATTGGTTTGTTTTCATTTTGAAAGAATCTCTAAACCAGTGTCATGAAGAATAAGGAGTTGAAAAAATGACAGAAATGCTTTGTCTAGAGACTTGAAGGTTGCATGGGCACCAAACTTCTCGTCTACATACCATTTGGCCATAGTTCCTATGAGGGTTCTCTGAAATAACCGTAGACAAACAAAATATTCCATTATTCTATTGGAAGAAAACCACAAGTGAAAGGACATGACATGGTTGGTTGGGTCCTCTTTGTATTTTACTTCAAACTTAGGAATGTCAGAAGGTAGCTTTGTGGGCATATTCGTGCAAGTAGGTTCATGCAATATGGGATCATTTTTTAGTTTGGTTAGATTTGGAATGTTGAGTGAAGCCAAGTAGGGCATGATGGTGGTGGGTCCTGCCATGCTATGAGAGAAAATGGCTCCTTGGGAGCTTTTACTTTGTGAGAAAGTTTGGGCTCTTCCTCCTTGTGGTGGAGGGCTTGTTTGTGAGTTTCTTTGGATATTAGTTCCAAGTAATGTTTCCCCTAGTAGTATTGATCCTAGTACGGTAGCACTAACTAGTGTATATGATGGTACTATTGATATCTCGGCCAAATTAGGAACACCACCTAAAATCAGTGGTAAGTTTCTTAAGAGCCTAGAACGACGGGGAAACTATATTTCCTCTATGATTTTGTCCTAGAGGTGGGTGTGTGTAAAATAGTGGTGAAGGATGATAGGACAAATTGATTTCAAATTAATTTAAACAATGTATTCATAAAACTACATGTAATCAAGTGGTGAAAATCATACATCAAGACAATGTGAAAAGTGGTTTGGGATTTTTGTAACTCCACGTGGGGGAATAAAAATCAAATAACAAGTGCATGTGTCCTACCCGACATAACTTCCTTCCTCTCAAATAAAATTGGACCTCCAAAAAAGAACTCGACAGTGGGGTCGAAACCCACTTTAGGAAAAGCTAGTGAAGGGACGAACAATCAGTTATTATGAGGGGTGAAGGGGGGATATCTTGGAAGTACTGGCAATATTTCCCAACAACTGTTCAAAATATTACTAAGGTGTGATTGCAGCCCACAATCACCACCTTGGGTAGTTAAATCCTAGATTGGGCTACTAATCTACCTCCCTCAAGCATGACATTTAGATTTTCGGCTTCAGAAATCGGTCACATGATGGATGCTTTCTAAGGGTTGGGTGACCCAAGGAAGCACACACAAAACAATTGGACCTTAGCCTTCAACACTTCATGGGTGTCTACATGCCTTATGGTATAGGAATGCTTGAGTGGGAGTATTTTGGCACCCTAATTCAGAACTTTCTAATTTTAAAGTGAGAAATGATGATGGGGAGTTATTTGGATTCCTATCCCCAAAATCGTAACTTAGACTACCAAATTATTTTTTGTTCCTCATGTGGAGGCTAGAAAGTGGGTTGATTATGGTTTATTTTTAGAATGTGAAAGTAGGCTGTGAAGCTGGGGTCATGGACCAACCATAATTTTTATTATGGTGTGCACACAGACTCTTTACTAAACAAGTGAAGCACAAAAGAGTTTAAAGTATCTAGAAAAAGGTTTTTTGAGTGAGTGAGAGTGTGTGCAAGGAGTAGTGATGGTGAAAAAGTTTATAATAAGTTAAATTCAAAATTTGAACATGGTGGACATCGAGTGGTCCTTTACTTGTCTTGTTTAGATAACTTACTAAATTTGTGCAAATGATCCTTGCGAACAAAAGAATCTTAAACTAAGATGGTGGATATGGAAATCCTTACTTTGACTCTTTTATATCCCTATGTTGTTTTGTAATCTAATAAATCTTGAAAATTTGTCCCTATATTGTGAAGATATGGGCATGTATGGGCCCTTTCAATGCTTTTATAGTTCCTATGTGATTTACTATAGACATTTGAAACTATCCTAAGATTATGAACATATGGGCATGTATGGGCCCTTACAAGTCTTAGATTTAAGTTCCAAAATGAGCTAAGAGGTATTTGCCTCTCCTATAGACTGGTTGATTTTTCTTTTAAGGGAGATGAAGACTTGTTTAGGAAATCTCTTTTTTGATTTCCAAGTTCACACTAGGGTGCGAGGAAAGAGCATACCCCAATATTACTAAAATAAGTTTCTAGTCTCGAATTAGTGTGTTGACTTTGTAAAAGAAAAGCATATAATGAACTTCAGATGCTAAAATTTAGACCATCCATGTGGCAAGTAAGGAAATAAAAGATGCAAGGGTTATTTATATCCTCCCTAAATGTCTAGGTGTGGTTTTAATCTATGTATGCAAGAGTGGATCTCCAATCTTGCTTTTAATGGATTTTACAATAGTGCATAAATCAAATCTAAGCTACTTAGTGGAAGTGATTTGCTCAATATTTACAATTTTTAAATAATAAGATCAACGCGCAACTAAACGAGAAACAATCGTGCACAGAGTGTGAAGTACGCATATGAAGAGTTTTGATAGAGTGTGAATATGCACGGATCATGTGACTGTTTTCCCTGAACCCGCTCATATGTAGAGAATATGGTGGGACAAAATTTTTGAATGATTTAATTCAATTTGGGATGAAATCCTGCTCTTGGAAGGTGATAATAGGTCGATTTTAAGCCCTGAAAGCACAAATGAGTGAGAAGGAAAAATTTAACAGCCTAATTGGGGCGGATTTTGATCCAAGTCCCCAGTATGGTCTCCAATCTTCTGGGTTCTTTTTATCACTTGGATGAGCAAAATGATGTACCTTAACTATCGAGTTAGGCTAGAAAGAAAACACATTAGTTTTTTAGTTGATTAGTGGCTCAACTAAGTAGAAAATAAGAAATGAACAACAATAAAATAAAATTAAACTAAGCATGTAACAACTAAAATAGATACAAGAAAGAGACGTAAGAAATATATACCAAATGAGACTAATCTTCGAATTGATAACACCTTGGAGAAATATTGGAACTTATGAGTCCCCTTTTCCTCCCTGGGAAGGCTCTTGAGTCCCCAAATACAAATATTTCTCTCTTCCAACAATGGTTGAAAATGAAAATACAATGGTGAAGAATTGATAGTTGAAGTTATCAAGAGGAGAGAGGTGCAACAGTTGCTATGGATGCTCAACGAGTTCTAGGAGAAAGATGGCTTCTCAAAATCAAATTGAAAAACATAACAATAATAAAATTTATTCTTCTTCTTTTCATACAATGGCCCTTTATTTATAGTAGGATGACAAGATTTTTCCAAGTTAGTTTCCAATGTGAATGGAAGGCCTTTTGAGGCACCTCCCATCAATTTCAGTGATCCCAAGGCGGAATTTGGGGGTTGTGTTTGGTATGGGGGAGATACACTCCATCCTTATGAGTCCCCTTGCTCCTCCCTGGGAAGGCTCTTGAGTCCCCAAATACAAATATTTCTCTCTTCCAACAATGGATGAAAATGAAAATACAATGGTGAAGAATTGATCGTTGAAGTTATCAAGAGGAGAGAGGTGCAAAAATTTCTATGGATGCCCAAAGAGTTCTAGGAGAATGATGGCTTCTAAAAATCAAATTGAACAACATAACAATAATCAAATTTCTTCTTCTTCTTTTCATACAATGGCCCTTTATTTATAGTAGGATGACAAGATTTTTCCAAGTTAGTTTCCAATGTGAATGGAAGGCCTTTTGAGGTACCTCCCATCAATTTTAGTGATCCCAAGGTGGAATTTGGGGGTTATGTTTGGTATGGGGGAGATAAAATCCATCCCAAAAGTGGTTGAGGCCTGACAAAAATCATCAATGCATCATTTCTGCATTTGCACAAGTTTTCTTTCTGTCAATCACGCAGTCCGCACACTGTGTGTGTTGTACATACCCCTATGGTCTACTGAGAATTGTAGACCAAATGCCTTCTTCTGTTGGGTTATGGATTCTACCTCAAAAGATACATCTCCTTCATACCTAAAAATTGATCTGATATGTGACACAAAAAATTCTCAACAACATATATTGTTAGAAACCTATATATTTGTTGAAGTAAAACATGTTTAATGAAGTAAAGTTAAAACAAAATCCATTGAATGAAAACAAATACTTTAGCACAAGGTTATTTATGTACATAACGTTCCTACTCTAATCATTTGAGCCACTTTGATCAAGTGAAATGATACTTCCAATGATACCAACCAAGTTCCTTACTACATGGCTAAACTTCCCGCATACACCTTTACAAAATAAGGATAAACAAAAGTGGAAGTTGGAACATGATATGATTATGAAATTTTTTCTTATGATGTGAAAATGTTTTCATCGTATATATTAATTCATTTTAGATATTGGATAATGAAAAATCCAACCAAAATGTGATTGGATCATGAAAAGTATGAGAAATGACAGAGTGCTCAACAAAACTTGAGATTTCTTCTTCATGAAAGAGTTGATTGAACTGCTCCAAGATACTCTTTGATTTCTCTACTTGTGATTTCCATTGTTTCTTGTTCACTATTGTCAAGATTTGTATCTTTAAGAACAATTGAAAATAATTCACCTATTTGAAGTCATTCATCGGAGCCCTCATAGCTATCATAAATTGGTGCACTAATAACATTTTTGGGAGAATCCACTTTAGAGATATGATCCTCAATACCAAGCTATGATTTTGTATCCTGATGGTCAAATGTGGACATATTTATATTTGAAATTGTTGTGAATAATGATGCAAAACTATGCATATCTTCTTCATCTTTATATTCATCAAAAATAGGATTTGTGTTGTAGAATCCAGTATAATTATATTCCTCATGAACCAATCGTTGAGTAGAATATGGATCATAAAAAAAAGGGGGAAACACATCATCAATGATGTTACGTTGCAATAGATTTATAGAATTTTTAGTAACACAATCTTGATTCTGATCAGTAGGTGTGAATGAAGAAAGCATTGTCTCTTCTTGAAAATCCTCATGAATATATCCATCACTAACATCCCTTTTAAACTTAAATTCAGAAAATTCTTCCTCTTATTCACTACTATAGAAGCCATCCTTTCTATGTTCTATAACTCACTCAAGTTCTTCATTACAGCAGTTTTC
The DNA here is from genome assembly GCA_900067695.1 of Picea abies. NCBI lineage: Eukaryota > Viridiplantae > Streptophyta > Pinopsida > Pinales > Pinaceae > Picea > Picea abies. Next base: position 9,951 of record CBVK0102193655.1, on the reverse strand, counting down.
AAAAGGAGAATTAGAATATGGAAATACATAAATCTTCACTGAATCTTCTTGAAAATGTAAACATTCATCAACACATATTAATTTCTTGAAAAAAAGACATGTATTTACAACTCATGGCCATCCTTAAAAGAAGAAATATCAATCTAAAAATATTTTTGACTAATATCTTGCAAGGAATAAATAAGTATTGTATCCTCCCATAGATTCTCTTAAACTTGTTTGCAATCACTCTCTAGTGATACCTCTTCATTTGAATCTCCCATGCCATATTCTTCATTTTCAATTCTATAGTAAGCTTCCCCTTCAAAATCTTGTTCAAATTATTCATGTGTGATCTCCCCTTCCTCTTCATTATCACAAGAAGAGTCTTTTATATCCTTAGAAATAGATTTAAAAACTTCATTGCAACAGCTTCCAAGAGGAAGATCAATGGGATACCTCCTTTTGTAATGAGAATGAAACATCATATGAAAATATTTTAGTGAAGCTATACAAGAAGTAGGGAAGGATATATACCATTGATGAGCGTCTCTCTCTAAAGACAGCATGAAAATTTTCATGAAGATATCTTCATGAGAGATACTTAGTTGATACACTCAATAATGGAATTCTACTAAATTATGAGTCAAATTGTCATTATCAGCTTCTCTAAATATAGGAAGATAGTCTTCCCAAACTCTTATACCAGGCACAAGATTAGGAAATCTAGTTATATTTGAAAAATCAACTGGAGAAAATCTTATAGCCACTATATCAATATTTTATCTTGCCATTAAAAAACAATGGAGCCTCTAGTGGGATCATAGTGAATAAGGGATTAATAGGATTTTTAAGAAAGATTGAAGGGAAGAGCCTACTTCTTGACATGATTCTAAAGAAGAATTCGGGAGAAATATCAAAGGTTATGGTGGAAAATGTTGAAGTAGAAAACTCATTTTTAGGTATATCAGTCAGATCTACATATTCAACATTTGTATGATCAACATAAGGAGATATTTCTAGATAAGGGTTACCTGAGAAAAAGGAGGTCTGACACTCTCTAATATTCCTCCAAGTCACAAAATGTTTTGGATCTAAATATATAGGAACCTAATTATAATCAGGGTGGCTTCTAGTGTGTTTTTGGGAAGATGCCCGGTTGTCCTTTTGTAGAGTCTCTAGGTGAAAGATTAATAGTCAAGTGCCTAAGGCTTGTTCACCATGAAGTCTCAAAACTTACAATGTCATATTCCTAGGGAAGATTTCTTCAACTTACATCCCTGACAACGAAACCATTTTGTATGTTATCTCTCGAGATGTTCCAGAATATTGTTGGGACAATCGCGAGGCACCCCAGGGGATAAGAATCAAAATGAATCTTAAAGACAGATTTGCAGTAAGGTAATTATGAAATATTTGGGAAGTTTTTTCCTCTCTCTCCCTTTCTCTTATGAAATTATAGGACATTAAAAAGTATCATCTTAGATGAAAATTGATCTCAACTATCAGAGGCATATGTCTATGAGTATTTCAGACAATCAAGGTTAAAAGGAGGGTGGAATGATCGGTTAGAGGAAAGAACAAAATAAACACATAGGGCATTGTTAAGAATAAATCATGTAGACTATGAAAAATGAATAGTGTGCTAAACAATTAAGAATTCGGTAGCTCTAACAATGTATACAAATCTATAAAACATGATTCAAACAGTTAACATCTTCATACACTCAAATCCATTGAGGTACCCTCTACATATCATTCAAATGAAAAAAAAAGGATGATAAGAAATGGTCATTCATTTAGAGGAAATAACTTCTATATCGGGATTAAACACCATGTAGTAACATTGAACACATGGTATAATTTGATGTATGAGATTTTATAAATCAGATCTGATAAAGGAAAAGAAAAAATGGTAGTGGATTCTTTAAAAGAACACAACACTTTAAGGAGGAATTACAGACTGAAACTTAAACATAGTGGATGAATATTTGGTTTCCTATTTCATTTATCAAATGTCTGTGCTCAATTTTTATGTGGTCGAACAACTTTGGTTACAAAAAACTCTTTAACTCCCCAAAGTGTTGACCATAAAAATGGGTTCCTTAATTGTCTTTTATTTCTCTCATTGATTCCCTAAAACCTCTTCTTGAAACCATTTACAACTTCTTGAATATTCTTTATGACTTCTTGATTCTTGGGTGGTTTCTCCTATGATCAAAATTAATTACTTTTACTTGCATGAATTATGTTATGTTGAGATCGTGGGACAACTGGAAACCTACAAAACAAAATATCCACTCAATCTATGTCCCTGAAGAGTCTCCATAATCATTTCTTTTGTTGTTAGGTGCTTGAAATAAAATTTGTAAAGGTGTGAGACTCAATAATTGTCGGATCAAATTCAATGAGTAATGTCAATCATCGGATAAAATTAGGTGATTAATGAAAGTCATCGGTCAGAGGTGCACCCATCAAAGCTATCGGGGTCTGGGCTTCAAACACAAAGTTCGATGAGAAGAAACCTGCAGACTATACCAAATCAGATCTGGATTGTTGATCGGTCCCATATGAAAAGGTCCAAGAGAAGATCTAGATTGATGATCGAGAGTGACTAAAACCAAAGTTTTTCTAAGTAAAATATAATATTGTTGATGTCAGTACGGAAACATGGCACCTTGTTATAGGTCCTCATTGGCGGTGATGTGGCATAGGAGCATGACATGTGTCACCCAAATTTGATATTCTTTTGGTTACCTTTGGTGGGTTTCAGTGTTCACATCATAGCCTCTTATTGGCTCTAAAAAATCTTTTCTTGCAGACCATGTGTAATGTTGAATATGTTAGTTGTGGAGCCTGATTATCTTCTTGATTTAGAGGTCTTTTTTTTCAGCCACGTTTCTACCCCATGAATACTTTACACCCCTGAAGAATATACACTCCTCCACATGGGGGACTGCAAGGGGGGTTACCCCCCCTGCAGGGTCTAGGGGGGGATATCCCCCTGGATGGGGGGTTCAAGGAAAAGAGAGCCCCCGACAGGGTTTTGGGGGTGAAGTCCCCGAAGGAAAATTTTTCTTGTAAATGTATATTGTAATTTCATAGTAAATATGGATCGTTCATTATAAGGTCACGGATCTGATGGTGGAAGTTATGTTAGGTTTTTTTTCCTGAGAAGGCAACCCTCTTTTATAAGGGAAATGTATTGCGGATATTTTCATTGTGAATATTGTATTCTGAGTGAGGATATTGTGAGAGAAAGAAGAGGAATTTACAGAAGGTGTGTTGTAGGTTGTATCCCTTTATTTGTTGGATAATAATAAAGGAAGGACCTGGAAATTTTTCTCATGGATGTAACCCACACTAGGTGAACCACGTATATATGCGTCTCTATTGTATTGCGTATCTTCTGTGTTTTATTTTCGCATTTGTTTTATTTTATTGCTCCGCGATCCTATTTTTATAACATAATTGACACACTAGGGGAATGAATCAAATTTGAACCGTCGATATCTCTAAGTGTGATTGAGGGTGAAATGAGATATGGGTCATTGAGAGATCCCCCTTGAAATAGGTCCGAGAGAGAATATGGCCTTTACATCGAGGGTGCCCCTTAGAGTGTTTGGGGTCTGTTCTTCCAACAAGACTCTAACAAGGGAACTCTGAGAGTGAATATCAACCATATATATGGAGCTGTGAAGAGAGGTATGACAGTTCATGAGAGTCGTTGATCTAGCTTGAACAAGAGCCCAAAATTAGCTAAGGAACATATCATCATGATTATTTCATCTTGGACACGTGGAAGCCCTTTATTTTTCCATGTTGATGTTGATGTGGAAAAGAGATAGGACAAATTCAACCCAAATTTGATATGCTTTGGGGTTACTTTAGTGGGTTCCACCTGTCCACATGGAAGTTTTTGATTGGATATGACAGTGCTTTGTTGGAAGGATGATGTGACACTTAGTCGAGAGGCTTTGATACATGGGAGCATATCTAGATCATTGATTGGCCCCACCTCAAAAAGGTTCAAATGGATCTAAACCATCCTTCAGAGGTGCACATCGGAGTGGTTGGTGTCTTATCTTCCAAAATGACTCTAACAAGGGAAATCCAATAGTAAATACAAACTATTGATATTCATTTATGCAAGGAGGTACGAAGACGCACAAGATTTGTTGATCTGGCTCATCTAAGAACCCAAAAATGGAAAAGGAAAAGATGGTCAAGATGACATCACCCTGGATAAGTGGAAAATTTTCACTAGCCTATGATGGCATTGATGTTGTAGGGGAGTGGTACATGTGTCACCTATTTTTTGTGTGTTGACTTATGTATCTAGTGGGTTCCACTTATCCACATGGAATTCTATAATTGGCCCTGATAGTGCTTCGCTAATGTGTTGACACGACACCTGGTCGAGAGGCTTTGATACCTGGGAGAAAATATGGATTGTTGATCGGACCCACTTGAAAAAGGTCCTAGAGTAGATTAGGATTGTCCATCATGGGTGCCCCACTAGAGTAGTTAGGGGATGTTCATTCAACAAGAATCTGAGAAGGGAGCTTCAAGGAAAAATCACAATTGTCAATATGGAGCCACCAGGGAAAGTGTGACGGTGCACAAGAACCAACGATTTGGCTCAACCAAGAACCTAAAATCGGCTAAGAAAAATCTCATCATGATGATGTCATCCTAGACGCATGGCAATCATTCATTTTCTTATGCAAGAAATGATGTTATAGGGAAGAAAAAACACGTGTCACCCATTCTGATGTGATTTGACGGGATTCGGGGAGGTGTCCCATGTGTCCACATGGTAGGTTCTAGTTGGTTCTGAATGGGCTCTATTGCCAGGCTGACATGACATCCTACTTGAGAGGCTATGAGATCTAAGATCAGATATTGTCCATTTATTTGGGGGAACACTTACTTAAATCTAGTTCATTGATCGAAGGTGTCTCAACAGAGTGGTCTAGAAGATAGGTTCTTATATGACTATGATGGGGAACTCTGATGACCATTGATCTAAAAGTTTTAACGTTTGATGTGATATGAGCCATCGATTTTTCATTATCTGAAAAACTCTTGAAATGTTGTCACATGGTTATTTAGGTTGTCGTCTTGTGGTGATCCCCCAAGATATTGGCTCTTAAGCATATTTGGGGTGTGATAAGCCCCTTTTGACCCTTGATAAGCACTTGAGGGATCAAATATTTCCTTAGGAGGAAACACACATAGATTTTTTGTTGTTTTCTACCATCTGAAGTGAAATAATTTTACTCCAGACTATGAAGAGGCTCTGGAAGCTTGACTTTATGCTACTAAATTATTTGATCTCGGCCTTATAAATTCATCCATTCTTAATTTATTGGTCAGAACAAAAATTTTACTAACATTAGGCTCCAGCAAGACAACATACCATTGTGGTCTATTGAGAACTATAGATAAAGTTCCTTCTTTTTCTTGGGTTATGGAGTCTGCCTCAAAAGATACATCTCCTTCAGACCTTAAAAATTGATCTTATATGTGACACAAAAAATTCTCAACAACTTATACTTTTAGAAGCCTATCTATTTTTTGAAGTGAGAAATGTTGAATGAAGTAAAATTAAAATAAACTCTACTAGCTGAAAACAAATGCTTGACTGCAAGATTATTTATGTACATAACTTTCCTACTCTAATTATTTGAACCACTTTTATCAAGTGAAATGATACTTCCAATGATACCAGACAAGTTCCTTACTGCATGGTTGAACTTCTTGCATACAACTTTGAAAAATAAGGACAAGCAAAAGTGGAAGCAGTAACATGATATGATTAGAATTTTTTTCTTATGATCTGAAAATGTTTGCATCATATATCTTAAGTCATTTGAGATATTGGATAATGAAAACTCCAACCAAAATGTGACTGGATCATGAAAAGTATGAGAAATGACAAATTTCTCAACAAAACATGATATTTCTTCTTCATGAAAGAGTTGAATGAATTTCTCCGAGATACTCTTCAATTTCTCTTGTGATTTTGATGAAGAAAAAGAAGTACAAATTTTTTGTCATATTGAAAAATTTCAACTAGTTCTTGTTCACTATTGTCAAGCTATGTATCTTTAAGAACAAATAAAATAATTCAACTATCTAAAAACCTTCATTAGAGCCCTCATAGCTATCACACATTGATGCACTAATAGAATTTTTGGGAGAATCCACTTTAGATATATGCTCCTCAATACCAAGATCTGATTATGTATATTGATGGTAAAGTATGAACATATTTTTGTTTGAATTTTTTGTGAATGATGATGCAAAACTCTACACATATTCTTCATCTTTATATTCATCAAAAACACGAACTGTGTTGTAGAATCCAGTATAAGTGGATTCCTCATGAACCAAACATTGAGTTTCACATGGATCATAAAAAACAAGGGGAAACACACCATCAATGATGTTACCTTGCAATAGATTTACATAATTTTTAGTAACACCATCTTGATTCTGATCAGTAGGTGTGAATAAATAAAGCATTGTCTCTTCTTTAAAATCCTCATGAATATTATCCATAACAAACATCCATTTTAAACTCAAATTCATAAAATTCTTCCTCTTCTTCACTACAATAGAATCCATCCTTTCTATGTTCTATAACTATCTCAACTTGTTCATTGCAACAATGTTCAAAAGGAAAATCAGAATATGGAGATTCAGAAATCTTCTCTAGATCTTCTTGAAAATGTAAACATTCATCAACACATACCATATTTCTTGAAATAGTGGTAGGTATTTGCAACTCATGACCATCCATAAAAGAACAAATCTCTATTTGAAAATAATTTTGACTAATATCTTGCAAGGTAGAAAAAAATATTGTATCCTCCTATAGACTCTCTGAAAAGTCTATGCAATCACTCTCTAGTGATACCTCTTCATTCGAATTTGTCACACCATATTCTTTATTTTCACTGCTATGGTGAGCTTTCCCTTCAAAATCTTGTTCAAATTCATCATCTATGATCTTCAATATCCTATGAAACCGATGTAAAACCTTCATTGTAGCATCTTCCAAGAGGAATATCAATGGGATACTATTATGTACATAAAAATACACATAAATAAGATATTAAATAATAAATATAACAACTAAATAATAAATAATAAATAATTATTAATAATGAAAAGACATGAATATTGGCTACTGGGCACCCCAGTGTGGGTATATAAGCAATCCCTCACTTCTCGATTGTAATCATCCATTATTATTCATTTTTATCAATAGATTTTATTATTCCACTTTGATAGCTAGGTCTATCTATTACATTGGTATCAGAGCAAGTCACTCCTACTCATTTCCCACATCCCCTCTCACAACCCTCTCCATTTTTTTTTCTTTCACTCCTACACACTAGCCTCATGCTACCCTCATGCTACACTCTCACCTCTCCCGCAACCATTTTTGTGACCTGTAACCATTGTCGTAACCCTCCCCCATTTCCCCCACGACCTGTTCCCACCCCTCTCCACTCACCTACACCCTCATGTAAACCCTCCCCACGCAATCCCCCCTCTCTCCAAACCATTCCTGTAACACCTCCCACTCCCGCCTTACAACCCCATGCAGACCCCACTCCCGTGGATCCCCACCCAACACAACCACCCCACTCTTGATCCCTGTCCATTCATGTGACTCAGTCACAATCCTCTGTTGGCCACTTCCATAGACCACCATAAATTTTTTGTCCCCTCCAATCTGCATAAATCATCTCACGTGGCTTTTCAACTAGTCATACCCTTTCAAAAAGCATCTTTGACATAAAAATTATATATATATATATATTAAAGTCAATTAAGTTATTAAAATACTTTTTTAAGATATTGAGTAGTGAAAGGTAGCATAATCAGTCAAAATTACAGGGAAGAATTCACCCCCAAATACTAGAAAAATGGCAGAATTAAAAACTCAAATCGAAAAAATAAACCAAGAATGCAAAAATGCCCGACAATTACTTGAAAAAGCATTACAAAAAACTAATGAGGAGTTGCGAGAGGAAATAAAGGTCAGTAATGATTCACTCAGACAAAGAGTTGACTCAAAATCCTGTCATACACTTGGAACTCCTTTAAAAATGATTTTTTTTAAAGATTCCAGGGCATTTCAGAGAAATAATTCTTTTCAAAACTCACCAGGTTACAATAGAAAGGCAACATAGATGAATTTACACATCGATGATAATCCCTTACCACCTAAGTATTTGGACTATCTGATGATCAATTACTAAAGTCTTACATAGGTGATCTCAAGCCGCATATCCAATACGAGTTAAATTTGCATGAGTTCACTACTGTTGAAATAGCAAGATGCAAGGCAAAAGCAACAGAAGAAAATCTAGAAGGCCAATCAAGATTCGACAAGTTTTATTCAAGAAGAAACATAAACCAAAACACAAACACAGAAACTGGAAAATATATACCACCCAACTTACGAGAAGAAAATAGAAGAATTTTGTATTACCAAAGAATAAGAGAAGGCAAATGTAAATGTTGTGGTGAAAAATGGGACCTAAGACACAGATTTCGCATACAAGACAATTCAAAAAAATTATACACTTGTCAAGAAAAAACAACTGTTATCACTGAAATTTCATCCACACATGGTTACAAGAACTCAGCATCACCAAACAATGATGAAGTCATCCATGGACCTGAATTAATACCACAACATTAAAAAAAGGTCAAAAACTATACAAAGTAGTGAAAAATTGAAGAGCGCTTTGCAGACATTGGGCACACGCACACATGTGCGGAACAGGAATGTAGATATCGCGCACAGGCGCACGATGCGCTACTGTTAGTGAAAAAAGCCACACACATGCTAAAAGGCACATTGATGGAAGTGGTCAGCCTCCCAACCACTTATGGTTCAGCTCCCAAGCCGATTTGACCCTCAAATCTGGACTGGATCTGACTGATGGGCTAGTCAAAGACCTAATAATGACCTAATTGGCCTCTTTTCACACTACAAAGCAGTTAAACAATAACCCAAATGAATGCTATAAAAAGACATGGATGCACCTCATTTTCTCAAGGAATTCAAAGTAATGTTATGTTGCCTCTATTGTTTTGAGGACTCCATCCTTGACACAAGCATATTGGCACCATTACATTGGACAATCCACCTCACCATTGAGTGGATTTGTAAAGAGTTTTTTCATCACCATTTTCCTTTTTTCTTTGTTGTAAGAAGAGCTAGCTAGTGAGGGTCCAAGAACCTTCCCTTGGAGGAAGAAGGGACTCATAGTCCCCTTTCTTCTTGGTGCTTTGTTTTCATCAATAGATCAACCTCAAACATTGGTGACATGGATCTTTTGGTTCTTTTTGTTTCTATGTCCCTATGCTCATGAATTTAGTTTTTATTGCATCTCTTAGTTTAATTCTTAATTCTAGTTTTTGTTTTCTTTCTCTAACTCTTTTCTCTATAGCTATCCTGCTCAGCAGACCCAACTGAGCTTGCAAGCACCTCTATTCTTATCACCAAGGTGACGAAAGAGGCGCAATAGATTGGTGACTCCACTGGGGAAAGGTATCAATTTCCTACCTCATTTGGGTTTTTCTTGCTCTTCTTTTAGTTTGTTTTTCTTGCTCTTCTTTTAGTTTGTTTAACTTGCAGGTGCACTAACCGGCCTAAGCTGACCTATCAACCAGCCAATTCCAAGTTGAATTGAGAGAAATCTATCCGGATTTTTCTTTCTCGGTCGTCTATCTTGTATGTGCGGGTTTTTAGGCCCACAAACGTGCATCGTGTGCCTATGCACCTGACTCATGGTTCTGTTCTATGCATGTGCACTTTTTAACTTGTCTCTGCTCGTGTGCATGCACTCTATGCACCTCTGTCTCCACTAGGACCCGCGCATCTGTGCAAAATTTCACATTGTAAAGTTGTTGAGATGTGGGGAAGGCCATTTTCCTTCTTAA
>CBVK0102193637.1:14697-26528 GCA_900067695.1 Picea abies | reverse complement strand
AAAAACTAGTACAAATTTATTTAAAAATTTACTAAGTACATTGTTCATTAAGCACATGAAAGTGGCAGGGGCATTGGTTAACCCAAATGGCACTACCACAAACTCATAGTGACCATACAGTTTCTGGAAAGCAGTTTTATGGATGTCTTCACCCTTGATTCAGAATTGATGGTATCCTGACCTCAAGTCAATCTTTGAGAAAATAGACTTACCTCCCAACTAATCGAATAGATCATTGATCCTGGGCAAGGGGTACTTGTTCTTTATGGTTACTTTATTGAGTTGTCTATAATCTATACACAGTCTAAGGGTGCCATCCTTCTTTTTCACAAACAGGATTGGTGCTCTCCATGGAGACACGCTGGGTCAAATATAACCCTTATCAATCATTTCTTTCAATTGAAATTTGAGTTCCACTAACTCAGGTGTGCTCATCTAGTAGGGTGTCCTAGACACCGACACCGCTCTTGGTGCGAGCTCTATCGAGAAGTCAATGTCTTTTCTCAGAGGTAGACCTGGTACCTCTTCCGAAAACACATATTTTTATTCTCTCAGGATAGGGTGATCCTCATGGCTTGGTTTATCACCTTCGATTGTTTTCGACACCTATATTGCATATAGGGGACATCCTTTTCGGCAATACTTTCTCATTTGTAGAGATGATATTTGCCTCACCCAGACTGGTTTTTGGATCCCTTGGAGGGTTATCCTTTTTCCTTCCTTTCTCAAACATTCTAAGGTTTTATGGTAATAGTCCATTCTGGCTTTATGGGCGGCCAACCAGTCCATACCAATCAACAGATCGTATGATCCCATGGGTAATACGTTAAGGGTTTCTTGGGTAGGAAATTCACCCAACGTTAATTGGCAGGCTGGTATGACCTCTACTACCCTTCTTTTGGTGCCAGTGGCTAACTGTACCAACCATGGCTTGGTTTGTTTTCATGGTTTTAGCTTACACTTATCAACAATTCTAGGGGCTATATAACTCAAATTTGAACTAGGGTCAATCAAAACCAACACTAGATGTTTGAAAATCATACCTTCTATTTCCACCAATGAATCTTGGTGGTCATCTTGGTTATTATCCAAGGTTGCATAAATCTACGACACACTCCTTGCCACATCATTGAATGTGGTAGCTTCCTAAATGTTATAAACTTTCTGACTGTTCTGTTGTTGGTGTGGATAGTCTCTCAGGATATTCTCTTCTCCGCAACCCCAACATTTCAGAGGTTTTCTCTTTGGGTTATTAGTCTTCACTGGTATAGTTCCATAAGTTTTATTTCTGTCCATCGAGGGAAAGTTCTGTTGGAGTACACTCTGGGTTGAAAAGTTCATTCTGGGGTTCTTCTTGTAGTTCTTAAATCCTGAGGATTTGATTCCATTTTTCTAAAATCTCGACCCACTCTTCTGTTTCCAGTCTCCACGAGACTTTGCCCAATGTCCATATTATTCATGACAATATGTTTTCTTTTGAATAGTGTCTTTTAAGGTCTTTGGCTCATGAAATTCAATTCAGTTCCTGTATTCCTTGGGTAGCCCACTGATGAAGCGTTGCACCTTCGCCTTCTCTACTTTGATGTAGGGTACATATCTCAATAAGTCGAGGAATTTGTTGACATATTCCTCTATAGTGAGTTGCCCCAGTTTGAGTTCATAAAACTCTTTAGCCTTCTCATCGAAATATCTTTCCGACAAATACTTCTTTCGGAAATACTTTTCAAACTATTTCCAAGACAGGTCCTCCTCACGGACCCCTTTCATATTCTTAAGATCTTCCCACCAGATGGAAGCCTTTCCGTTCAGATTGAAAGTGGCCACTCAAGCCTTCAAATTCTCTGAAAAATCATGGACTCTGAAATATTTCTTCAATCCAAGTAGCCAGGCCTCGAATTCCTCTCCCTTCTTTATCTCACCGTCGAAGGAGGGAGGTTTGGCCTTTCTGAATTCCTCAAATTTATGACCCTTGGAAGTCTTTTGCTTCTTCTGTTTTCTTCGAGAATAGGAATTGGTCCTGTTGCTGGAAGAGCCTTCTGAATCGCCAACTTCCTTCTTAGTGGAATCATCTGGCACTGATCCTTTACCTTTGGGATGGACCTTCCTTGAGGTTCTGCTCTCAGTATGGCCACTGATACAACCATGTTTCTACATCTCGGTTTCATGTTGCATTTGTCGTTGTAGGTCAGATAAGCTCTGCAGTAAAACTGTGTTAATTTCAGTTTTCTTTTCTTGTTCTTTCATCAGTCTTTCATTGTCGACCTTGCAGCTTTGCAATTCAACCATGAGACTCCTCACAGTCTCAGCTAGATCTGGAGGGGTTCCTATTGCTCTTCTTTCGTCAGACTCTTCATCTCTATTGTGGGAGACTTCTCCCATCTCTTGGTGAGTCACCATTCTCTACATCTGTAAATTCCCGCAGTAGATCATCCGCTTGGTTGAAAAGACAAATGTTGGCTATTAGTCAAGAGTTAAATACATTTTATAACCTGTGATTAAATTTATAACTCTTTCACATGCATACATAGTTAGGTTCTCGTTTCCAAGTTTTAATCCTGGACAAGAGAGTTAAGTTAGGGGGTTACTCCTCGTAGGAGTGCTTCGAAAGGAGATTATGCGCAACTCGTTCATGAGCCCAATCAGGCTGAGTGTTGTCACCATGCTCTGATACCACTTTGTCACATACCCACTACCTCAATCAGATTTTTCTAGTCTTCTGCAGAATCTAAGCCCCAAAATTACCTACAGAGGCCTAGTGCAAGATAGCTTTTTCTCTCTCTCTATTCCCATGTGATCACGAGTTATGATCATAGTTAAAATAATCGCAGTGCCTCTTTGTATTTCATGCCTCGGTGCTACAGGGGTGTCGAATCATTCGACATTGCAATCCTCGAACCTCGATAGGGCTAGTGACTGGCCAATAGAGATGAATCCCTACAGGGTTAGCAAACAACCAATGAGAACAGGCCCCATCGCATGGTTAAGTGGAATACAGGTGGTAGAGGGGGAAATGCGGCACGGTAGTCGACAGGACAGGAGGGGGGTCCCACTTAAAACGCCACACTATTCCAGACCCCCCCCATTAAAGGTAGAATGGCAAGGGGGGTCCAGAATTCACCTGAGCATTGTTGATCAAGGTGAATTAATATCAACCATTCGAGAGTTGCATGTCCAATTCTGGACACCCCCCCCCCCCCCATTAAAGGAAGAATGAAAAGGGGGATCCAGAATGAAGAGGAAGAATGAAAAGGGGGATCCAGAATGAAGCCTCAGCCATAGATCTGAGTAGGTGGAATTTGGCCATTCAGATCTGCTCGCCACTTACCCTGAGGTATATTCATGCCCCAGCTTAAAGTTGACATCCGTTCCTCTCATCTAACGGTCGTTATAGACCCTGAGATCCTCCGAAAGAATATCGTCCGTTCATTAGGATTTATCGTCACGAGAGTCTGAACTCTCTATCACAGGACTCCTGAATTCTTGATCCCTATTTTTCACAGGTAGTTAATCTCTCGACACGTAGCCTCCATAAATCGGATGGTCCAGATCTGTCCTGGGATTTCCACCATGGAAAGTCCCTATCTCTCATTACCAGGACTCTCGACCTCGCGATTCCTAATTTCCCAAAATGGAAGATCTCATGACACGTGGCCTCCTTAAATTGGATGACCCAAATCTATTTCAGGGTTTTCACCATGGAAAGTCTCGAACCCTCATCACCAGGACTCCTGAGTTCACAATTATTGATTTCCCGAAATGGGAGATCTCACGACACGTGGCCTCCTTAAATCGGACGACCCAACTCTATTTCTGGGGTTTTCACCATGGAAAGTCTCAAGCCCTCATCACCAGGATTCCCGAGTTTTCAATTCCTGATTTCCCAAAATGGGAGATCTCACGACACATAGCCTCCGTCGTTTGGACGGTCTAGATCTATCCCAGGGATTTCACCCCTATCCACTGGGGGTTTAACCCTCGGGTAACTCCTGACAGATCCAATGGCTGTTGGGTTTTCCAGCTGAGATCTGACGACTCATATTGGTTCCTATCCGTACATTATTCCACGACTCCCTGGATGTGGAAAAATCAATGGTCCAGATACTCCCCTGGACCTTGGAGATCTATGGTCCCAATTTCTTTGTTGCACACAAAAGCAAAGAAAACAAAGGGGTAAGGCATTTAACATGCTACTTACTCCTACCAATCTAACAGTCATGTGTGACCACAGGTTTCCTGATGGGATCTCGTTCGTCGATCGATACCTATCAGGGTTAAGGCACTTAACACTCCATCTTCTTCTTCCGATCTGACGGTCGTGAGTGACCCCAGATCTCCCAACGGGACCTCATCCGTTGATTCGATACTTCATCCTTATGCTTCCATCTCGGGTCTTCAAGAGGATCATTCCTCCTCATGCAGGGTTACTAAGGCCTTACGCCTTCACATTCTCTTTCATGGTTCTTGATGGGATTTTTAAGAAGGGTATCTTTACGGGGAGGTTTTTACCTAGGGTCCTATCTGAGGCATATAAGGGTACCTTTCTCCCATGAATCAGACATGCATTCTGAATTAGGTTGGTAAGCATATAAATAGTGATTTATGAAGACATAATCCATATGTAGTCTTTCCATTATAAACATGCATCTACCAGTATTGATCAAAACACTATACAGACATTCTTACTCTAGAATCACTCACCATTTCATAGCTTATAAACATAAATGTCAGAATAAATATATATTTCAAGATGCCAGAGGAAAAAAACTTATCATAAATAACACCAGGGGTTATGCAATAGCTAAGAGGGGTGATCGTTTCCACCCAACCGTAGGCTCAGCGACTCCTAGCAGATTTACCACTAGCCACCCCCGAGCTGAGACCATAATGCTGTGAGACTGCATCTCTGTTTACCAGTGATCAAGAGTGAAGGTTACTTTCCTTCCTCTCTGCTATCACCCACTCTGCATATCACCAGAGTTCTCTGCCTCCCCTCGCGTCTGCCCCCAATTGCTTCTACCCCATGCCTTATCCTCTTGTGAGGTTGCGTGTGGCGTGATTTCCCTCGCGTTGGTCAGGCCTGACGGCTCTACGGATGGGTGGTTCACCTCCCCATCCCTCATTAATTCCTAAGGATCCATCTACCTACTAGCCTACGAGACATTTAATTTAGGCCCAGCAAGCCGCTTTTGGTTCTCTGGGCCAGTGAAGTCCAAATACGATATTAATTCTTGGTGGAAGTTAACGCCACCTTTCCAGGTTCCTTCTACTGTCATCATGGTGTATTTTTCATCACATCCCCTCTCAGTAGTCCTATAGTATAAATTCATAATGTTATTCACATTCATTTACCTTTTCCACAAGGTCCATTTACATCACATATTCACATTTATGAGTTTTCCACAGTTTTGGCCAGTCCAGTTATTTTTACAAACTAGGGGAAACAGAGTGTTACATAGACATTCCCATACTCATAATACAAATGACTCAGAGAATAAATTTTGACATGCAAAGATCCATGTCAAGTAAGGCAAGGTCATGGCCACCAAACATACACCATGGATCCATGCCATTATGAATCAAATCTGAACATAGCCAACAAAAATACACTGTGGATCTATGTGTTAAAGTTTCAAATTTGAACATAGCCACCAGACATACAATGTGGATATATGCAACAGTACACTTAATATACTCCAACGCAACCTGGATCTCTCAAAAAATATCCAGGGTCTTCATATCCACCACTCTATAGTACGAATCTAACCATGTGAATACATGTGATGAATTCGAACATGGTAGAAACCACTTGATTACCGATCATTAGTGTATACCGTTAACAAGTGTGAGGGAAATCACCATTAATGTCAATGACTCCCAAGGTACTCTGGTACAATCCAACGAATGTGAATCAATGAGTTGAGGTCAAACACTCGACAAAATCTCTCGATCAGGGGTCGATAATGAAAAACCACTGTCGAAAGTGAGGAAACCTGCCATTGAGGCATGGAAGTTCCAAGGCACCAACTAGTTTCTAATTTTAATTCCTGGATAATGAGTTGAAGTCCACAAGAAAAGACTCATCATAGGAGGGCCTTAATGTATCCCCTATCAATGAAATGAAACAAGTAACAATATTTGATGTAGATCAAAGTAACAAGTGATTCAGGACTGAATCAAGGATGATTGATGCAATAGAAGGCTTAAGGACTGCAGAAATGGCCGACGCAATAGAAGGATTTCTGGGTTGAAGTTATGTTTTGAACATATTGATGACATGACAACTATCTTGGAAAGACTGACTCAACAATAGGGATCATAGACCAATTTGCAATATCATAAGGAGTATGATCAAGAGACAAGCGGATTTTCCAACCTAGACACAAGGCGAGTGAAAGGGTGTCATGTTCAAAAGTGATGCTTCCATGGAATACAGGTTTTGACACATTTTTTTCCCAATTTCTCACCCACCATTTATGGCGAGTACCTCTTTATTTTTACGCAAGCTTGAGGAGGATAACATATGCTTGTCAATTTAAGCTCATCCTTTGGACGAGTCCCTCGGAGTATGTTTAACGAACCCTGAGAAGGAGTGGTTCAGTCCCATATGGGCCTTTCGATGTTTGTTTAACGAGTCCAAAGAAAGAAAACTCAGGGGTTTTTCATGTTTAGAGAGTATGAAAAACACTTAAAGAGAACTCTCTCAGTTCCTTTTTCATAAAGTACTCTGATGAGACCAAAAAAGAGATAAAATATCGCTCAACAGACATTTTCTTCAAATACTTTAATGAGTGTGAAGAGAACAAGTTGGTTCGGAAATATTTTCATGTTTAGAGAGTCTGAAAAGAGATTAAAGGGAACTCCAGTGGGTTCCTTTTTCGTATAACCTTTACGAGTCTGAAAAAGTGATAAAAGTATACTCGGTTTCATTCTCATGTATTTACGAGCACGAGAAAGAGAAAAGACTATGCTCGGTAACTTATTCTCATGTATTTACGAGCATGAGAAAGAACAAAGACTAAGCTCGGGATTGTTTTCATTTTTACGCAAGATTTAAAACAAAACAAAACTATGCTTGGACCAGGTTTCATTTTTACACAATCTTGAACCAGAGGAAAATATGCTTGGACCTAGTTTCATTTTCACACAAGCTTGAACTAGAGGAAACTATGCTTGAGGTAAGTGGTTTCATTTTTCCACAAGCTTGAACCATAGAAAACTATGTTTGGACTTCCCAATGCATAACACATGGATGGTTGGTACTTAGCCTCCAACTTAAGAAACTATTAGCTCTACTTCATCATGAAGTCCTAGGCTGAAAGTATTGCTCCCCAAGCTTCATTTCATCCAACTACAAAAGCGGAGGAAATGAAGATTCAAATACTAGATGAAGGACTTGACTCAAAAAGAGAGGGGAAAACTATTTCATTTTTTAACGAGCTTGACATAGAAACAAGAACTATGCTCGTAACCTCTATTTCATTTTTTAACAAGGTTGTCACTGTTACCCATGATTTTGGTCATCATGATGGTGTACTTAGGCTCTTCATAAGAACTTTATATTGAGAAAAGTTACTTTCATCTCTTCCTAGAAAACTCATTTTTGAAGAGGGTTCGCAGGATGCTAGTATCCCAGGGTGCGAGAATGCCTGATTCTCACAGGCTGACTTAAGCCAGGGTGCGAACTTCTTGCACTATGTTGAATAGATAGGTTGCGAACTCTTCCTAAAGAATGGAAAAAGATGAATTCTCGATGTTTTTAGAAGGGAATCTTCTAGAATGATGGGTTGGCATTCGAATGGTTATCCTTGTACTAGATTCCCTGATATTGTGGGATCATTCTTATCCAAGTAACTAACTCATTCTCTCCTATATATTGAGGGAATTCTCATTGAAAAGGTTAAGCAAGATTCATTGGAGAATTGGTGAAATAATTGTGTGAAGAACTTAGCTTGAACAATAGCTTGAAGACTCCAACAAGTCTATCAAGAGGTTTTGATCTTCTTCATACAAGGATTGAGCAAGTGTGTGTGTTGGAGCCAAGAGCCATCAAAAGGAAGCTTGCGGAATCAAGGTGATCAGGTTGTAATATTTACTTTCAATCAATATGATACAGTTTCATGTCCCTTTCCCATAAAGCTATTCTCACTTTATTGTGTAATCCCTTGATCATACACATAAGTTGACTGTTGAATA
Organism: Picea abies; assembly: GCA_900067695.1. Taxonomy (NCBI): domain Eukaryota; kingdom Viridiplantae; phylum Streptophyta; class Pinopsida; order Pinales; family Pinaceae; genus Picea; species Picea abies. The sequence continues at coordinate 18,335 of CBVK0102193637.1, read as the reverse complement.
TATTGTGCTATCTTCACTTTGGTTGGTTTGTGTTGTCTTGGTCTTGAACTCACAAGAGCACCGGAGTGAAGCAGGAGAAACAAAGACCCTAGGAAGCGATATTAAGGTATGTTACTTGTTCCTTCCTACTAGCTTATTCATTGGTCAAAACTTAGGGAAAGAGTCATGTCCTGTCTTATTTTGTTCTAGATCCAGATGGATCTAGGGAGATTTGTTAGTGTCTGCACCTACCGATTAGTCCGATAACAAAATTGGTGACTCCACTGGGGAGGATCCCATTTTCTTTTTGGCTTTTGGTGTTTTTCTGTGGCCATTTTCTCTTGTTTTACTTTTCTCCTTTCCTATCAATCTCTGAGTCTTCAAGATATCCTGATAGACCCTCTGGGTCCATAGGCCTTTTCAAATTTTGTTTCATTTTCCAAAATTTTGACTAAGTTCATAAATTCTTGCACTACACTTCACTGTAGCCTGCAAGAATCTATAGAGTTTGCATCTTGACTTTAGGTTCAGTGCGAGGTTCTCGCACTCTGCTCAAGGGTCACCTATAAGAATCACTGATTCTCGCACTGTGTAATATTGCCAGCCTGCGAACTCATTTTTTCAAACTTTTGGATTTGATTGTTGGTATATTCAACTACCCAGATCAGTCTAGGTGCCTCATAAGAGTTTCTTGGACCATTGATTGGTGTCTGTCTTGTCTTCGTTTTCATGCATGAACAGTCTTAGGATTTCAATGGATCTTTTTGTCACTTTTGTCTTGACTTTCGTTTCTTGACTTTTCTTGGCATAAACATACTCTCTGATTTCGGAATCTGAGTGTGTTTGATTAGTTAAGAACCGGTGATCAGTTGAAAGTTGAGTTTTATTGGTCTTTATCATTTGCTTATTGTTTGAAAGATCATTTTTCTTATGAAATTGAAAAGACTATATTGATTTTCTTTTTATTTTTGTTTTCATTGAAAGAGTGGATTGGGTTTTTGTCATTGCTTGTTCATTGGTTTTTGATTTTCAGTACTCTCACTATCATGGTGTGGGTCCTTTTTTAAAAGAGAACAAACGTTTTTCTTTCAAAAAAAATATTTTTCGTCTTCGAAAACATTGAAAAACAATTGTTGCAATTATTGAAAAAGAAGCAATAGAGAATTGTTATTGATGCGTGATTTGTTGCATTTGCATTTGAAAGGAAATTTTGTATTGTAGTTCAAGGTTGATCTGGAAAACTTTCTCTTTCTCTCCCATACATAGGATTCATTGAACGAAAAGTGTTATATTTCATTCTAATCCATGCATTGTTGGGTCAGAGTCATACAACATAAGTTTCATCTCCGTTTCCTTTGAGTAAACAACAACTCTTAAAAACACTACGCAATTGTAAAATTTATCTAGTAACTCTTTTCTAGGGCTCTATTACACCAACATTTATCTAGGTTAGCGCTTTGGAGTAGGAAGAGAGATACACTCTCCAAAAGCACAGAACACACAATAGCATATTGTGTTAGGGAGTGTTAAATTCCATTTGCAACATCTTGTCCTGGGAAGCCCTTCTCACACAAGGGTCAAGCACGATGTCGCATTGATATTGGCAGAGTTACTCACCCTTCTTTGTCGATATCAGTGTAGAGATTGAATGTATTACGGGGATCACTCAGAGGTATACCAAAAATGATGAGTGGAAGCCCTTTGAGTTGATTTCAGGCTAGATACCCTGCCCTTGCATATGGATTGAAATATCGACTGTCCCCCCAAGATTTATTGTTGTTGGTGGTGACCTTAGTGGCCTCTCTTTCTAGGTTCTTATAATGTTCAAAATGGTCCATCTCCTACCCCTCCCACCAGCAAGACTTCTGAGGTAAATGTTGTCCAATCTACCCCAGCCAGTAAAAACAAATCTAAAAAGGGGAGAGGCAACAATAAGGAGGGAAAAAGTAATTCTCCAGCAGAACAAACCAAAAATACCCCTGTTGATGATCGGGATAAGCACAAACCACGTTACCCTTGTCTTATCTGTGGTGATGATCACTACACGAAGGATTTTCCGTGAAGTGTCGAGGTCACTAAGTTTCTTCAAGGAGCTCCAAAACCACCTGCACTGGCCATTTTGTCCCAACCCTTCCCATCTCAACAATAGGCTCAGTTGGTCATTCATGACCAACCCTCCTCTTCTACTACATCATATGTTCTAATGTGTACTAGTGATTCTAATCAGAATAATGTTTCACTCACTACTCGAGCCAAAGATTATTCTCCCTCTAAGGAGAAGGTTGATGATTTACCCCCTTCCTTGGTACAACCCTATCCCACGACTCCACCTACCAATGGTCCTCTTCATATCGAATGACTGAGCTTTGACACAGTTTTGCGATCCCCCCCCCAAAGCTCGTCATTCGAAAATTGTCTTTCAAACCTTATGCTCATGTGGCCTAGAACTACAACATTGTTGAAGATCTGGCCCAAGCACCTTCTATGATGTCAACCCTTGAATTCCTTCAAAATTGTCCCACACAATGAAAGGCATTGTTGAAAGATATCGATGGAATTGACCCGACAAATATAAATTTAATAATCTTTGAATTGGAAGATCACATTCCAAGGTTACCCCCTCAACTCGCATTATAGATCCAAGTGATTGTCTCTGACAAAAACATTTGTCTAACCGTTATCGATGAGGGTGCCTCGACGTGTGTCATGTCTCTTGCTTGCTGGAAAGCCATTAGCTCTCCTTCTTTGAATGAATCCCAAAACACTCTTAAATCCTTTAATGGCTATGGTTTTAATCCCTATGGTGTTCTTCCTTCGTTGCCCATCATGTTAGAAGGTAAAATGGTCCAAGTCGAAGTGGAAGTCTTTGACGCTCCCCTTGATTATAATCTTCTACTTGGCCACAGTTGGATCAATTCTATGCGTGCATGTGTCGACCCTTTTCCATGTGGTACATTTCCCACATCAAGGAAAGGTTGTCATCGTTGATCAAATTTCCTTCTTCAATTCTGATACCCATACTGGCAATGTACCTTTTTTCGCTAAAACCCCACCGGGTTATGAGAACATCAGTGTAGGCCTTCTCAAGGACTCTTCGTTAATGAGTACTTTCCCCATTCCACCACCTGATGTTCCACGCTCGTTAGTTGATTCCATCAACATGATCTCCACCTTGCCTCATGAACTTCTTGTGTCTCACGACCCCTGGCTAGTACCTAACCCTGGAGATCATCTTCGTTTCGGCGATGAAATGTCATTAAGTCCAATTGAATCCACCTATCAGGCCATTCAATTGGCAACACCTTCTACCCCCTCTCTTGAAGAGTTGTCTCCTGATCCTTTCTATGTCATTTTTTGTAAGGTAGCTAGAGAGGTAGTGGGGGGGCCTAGAGGGCCCATAGTGATAATAGTGGAGGTCATTCTATGTAAGGTGGACTAGGTCCAATGTTCTTAGGTGATGGTATCACTATATAAAGGGGTTCAAGCAATGTAATGGGACATGAAGAGAAGTATTGTATTTGGAGCTTAAGCTCATTAGGAGGATGCCCCCTCGAAGAGGCAAGTGAACAGGAGAGGATCCCTTCCATAATAGGATCCATTGTATGGTGTTGCCCTACCTCAAGGGTTTGGTAATAATAAAGTGTGGTTTCTTCTATCTT